>JAXCGZ010001468.1:0-15318 GCA_037179515.1 Halocaridina rubra
ATAAAATTTATGAATAGGTTTTTGGTTAAGGACAAGAGACATTTGTCAGTGGGAGAGGAGTTAAGGTAATCAACTTTCCTTCTTATAAAAGAAGTTTTAGACTTTCGAATCTGAGCAGTACAACAATTTCTGGCTGTAATAAATGCAGAGCAAGCTAAATCAGAAGGAGAGGCTTGATACGACTGGTGTGCTCAATCCCTGGCCGGAATAGCCAGGGAGCAAACAAAACAAAACAAAACAAACAAACTTTATTTCCATTTCAATACAATGGGTATTCGTCAGCCAGGACTAGCCCCAACCCCCCGCTGTGGTGTCCAACCACAGCAGTTCCTGCCAGTAAACAGCTTAAACTCTCGGTCTTGGATGGGAACCGATCTTTCGACCTCGTGAATGCGAAGCCAGCGTGTTACCACTGTACTAAGTTTTCATAGAGGAGGGGATATACTCCTCCATTCTGATGATATGATCTCGGCAACTTTTAGGGCTATCAGATCAGGGTCGCTGGACAGAAATCAGTAGTCATCCCATGGGAAGTCAAAGAAGAAGGTATGTAATTCTTCACATTGGGTATGCTCAAAGTGCCAAAGGTGGCGTTGAGTAAGAGACATTGGTGGAGGGAGTGCAAAAATGAAAGAAATTGAGATCAAAGAGTGGTCAGATTTACCGAGAGGGGAAAGCACAGAATAAGTGCAGTTTGAATGGTTAGAAGTAGAAAATTGGTCATGAGTGTTGGCTGCATGTGCATGTCAATCAGGAATACGAGGAAGATTTTGATAAGTTGCTCGTGATCCTGAGTACATTACTGTTATAGTGTAACTGTGTTTTACGTTGTTTTCCAGATATATTATGCTAATTTGCTCGCCACTAAGGCTTTCAAAGTTAGAGAAAAAGAAGCTATCCATTTTGTTGAACAACTCCTGGCAAATGCCTACAGTGAGTCCAAGGAAGCTTTATAACCATGAACTAAATCACCAATAAAGGCCAAGGGAAGTTGGGTTACTGACAATTAGGTTGAAGGGAAATAACATCAACCACATGACCTTTGGCTCTTGTGCACCAGATAAATCTTCTCACAGAAAACCAATAACATCTTCAAAGAACAATGTGGGAAATGATGAAGATGTGATGCAAATGTTGCGAAAGAGATCAGTAAGCACCCAGGGATGACTATAAAGTGAAACTCACTTCATTGATAAGGTTTGCAAGGAACAAGAAGACTTTTAATGTAAATCTAAAGCTCTTTCAGTCTGCTGTAAGTGCTAAGAATTGCCAATATATATATATATATATATATATATATATATATATATATATATATATATATATATATATATATATATATATGTATATATATATGTATATATATATATATATATATATATATATATATATATATATATATATATATATATATATATATATATATATATATATATATATATATATATATGTATATATGTATATATATATATATATATATATATATATTATATATATATATATATATATATATATATATTATATATATATATATATATATATTATATATATATATATATATATATATATATATATATATTATATATATATATATATATATATATATATATATATATATATATATATATATATATATATATATATATATATATATATATACATATATATATATATATATATATTATATATATATATATATATATATATATATATATATATATATATAATATATATATATATATATATATATATATAATATATATATATTATATATATATATATATATATATATATATATATATATATATATATATATATATATATATATATATATATATATATATATATATATATATATATATATATATATATATATATATATATATATATATATATATTTATGTGAATACATGAATCTTTTTTTTTTCCCTGACCTTTTCTTGAACCTAGGACTTATAATTACTAAGTTAAGGCGCTACCAACTACACACCACAGAAGGTTTAAAAGGTATCAGACCTTATAGCTTTTATCTGCTATACCTAGGAATTAATGCATTCTATCTGAATGACAGTTAACATTACACATTCCCCAACCTCACTCGTGGCTTCATTTTCGCATTTAATTCAATTCCCAATCTCATTCGGGCAAAACAATAACCAAATAAGCACATTACATATGTGAAAATATGTATCATTTTTTTACCTTGACCAGGACTTGAACCTAGGACTTATAATTACTAAGTCAAGGCGCTACAAACTACACCACAGAAGGCTTAAAAGGAATCAGACCTTATAGCTTATATCTGCTATACCTAGGAATGAACGCATTCTAACTGAATGCCAGTTCATATTACAGATTCCCTAACCTCACTCGTTGCCTCATTTTTGCATTTAATTCAAATCCCAATCTCATTCGGGCACAAAAATAACCAAATAAGCACATTATATATGTGAAAACATGAATCTTTTTTATTACCCTGACCGGGACTTGAACCTAGAACTTATAATATTTTTCTTATTTTAAGGGTGGGACACCGGGACAGGCAGCAAATGCCTTCATCAGTAAAGGCCTGGGCACGAGAAAATACCAAGATCAAGGAAAAGAAAAAGGTTAAGGGTAAGGCAGTAATGAGGTAATGTCACGCAAAAGGAAAACGACAGACAAAAAAAAAGTCAGAGTACAGAGGACCTAAAGATATGGAGGACTAGGCTCTGAGATGATGATAGATCTGCTTTTTGAAGGATGAAAGGTCATAAGAATTAGGAAAGACAGAAGGAGGAAGAGAGTTCCAGAGTGTGGAGGTAGATGGGAAGAAGCAGTCGCTGCACCGACCAATCCTTGAGATGCAAATCTCCACACAGTACCTGTGAGATGAGGCCGCTTGGAGAGTGTTACGCGGCCTCGGCAGTGGAGGAGGGATGCAACTCGCCAACTCATCAGAGCAGCAATGGAAGTAGTAGCGATAGAAAAGCGAAAGGGAAGATACCTTACGGCGAAGAGAGAGAGAATCCAGGATATAAGTAAGAGAAGGATCAATAATGAGTCTGACTGCCTTAGATTCAGCCCTATCAAGAAGATAAGTAAAAGAAGGAGAACCAAAGATGTGTGAGCAGCATTCTAAGCAGGGGCGGATAAGACCTTTATACATTTTAAGTAACTGCATTGAGGAAAAGTAATGACGAAAATGAAACAAAACCCCGAATTTCTAGGATGAAGATTTAGAAATTTGGATTATGTGATTCCTCCAAGAGAAGTTAGAGGCTATATAGATTCCTAATATATTGATAGAGTTAAGAGGGTAAATTTTATTAGTTTCGAAGACAATAGGGTTATCAGGAGGAGAAGAAGAAAAAGAGATAGCCAGAAACTGTTTCTTGGAGGCTAGAATTTAAGTTAATTTTGTGTGCCCCACTCAGATACTCTCTGCTAATCGGAGTTAAGATTAGAAGAAAGTGTGATACGAGATTGATTACAAGTAACAGACGAAGGTTTTGAAGAAAAGGCAGAGGAAAAGTGAAGAGTAGAATTATCAGCAAAGGCACGAAGAAGAGAGGAAGATGGGGCTTGCAGGAGATCATTGATGAAGAGAAGGAAGAGAATATGTGAAAGAACAGATCCCTAAGGAACACCACTGGTAACAAAGAAAGGGCTAGATGTCGCGCCATCAACAACTACAAATATAGAACAGTCAGTAAGAAAACTGGAAATCAGAGAACAGAAAGAAGGGGTAGAGCCATAGCCAGGGACTTTGGCCAACAGAGCCTTGTGCCAGACTCTGTCAAAAGCCTTAGAGATATCAAGGGCGACGACAAAGGATTCCCGATAGTTCCTCAGAGAAGATGACCATACATGAGAAAGATAGAACAGGAGATCACCAGTGGATCTTGCCTTGCGGAAGCCGTAATGGTGATCGGAGATAAATAAGTTAGATTCAAGGCGTTTCAAGAAGTGAGAATTGAGCAAACTTTCGAAAACTTTAGCCATAGAGGAGGTTAGGGCAATAGGTCAGTAGTTAGAAGGAATAGAGCAGTCACCCTTCTTAGGAACATGTTGAACTGCAGCATGCTTCCAAGATGAAGGATAGATACTGGTTGACAGAATGAGGCGAAAAAGACGGCAAAGCACGGGAGTCAGTCCATCTGCAAACTCTTAAGGAACCTTGCAGGGATACCATTGGGACCAGATGCCTTGTTCGTCTTTAGCGAGCAAAGAACCTTGTGAACTTTGCGTGAAGAAAGGATAAGGAAGGGCATAGGGTTAGAGAGGGGAAAAGACTGAGGAACAGGTGCGCTGGAATCGTTGATAGAAGAGTTGGAAGAAAAATGAGAGACAAAGAGAGTGGCTTTGTCAGTGGGAGAGCAAGCTATAGAACTATCAGAACGAATGAGAGGGAGAAAGCTTGAGTTACAGAAGTTTTTGGAGAGGTTTTTGGCTAAGGACCAGAAGCATTTGTCAGTAGGAGAGGAGTTAAGGTCATCAAGTTTCCTTCTTATAAAGGAAGCCTTAGACTTTCAAATTTGAGCAGTACAGCGATTCCTAACTATAATAAAAGCAGAGCAAGTTAAATCGGAAGGAGAGGCTATCTAAGATTGGTGAGCCCGATTCCTAGCCTGGATAGCCATGGATCAGGCACGGTCAAACCAAGGGTAAGGGGGAGAGAAAGTTTCTTTAGAAGAGGGGATGTACGCCTCCATTCCTGCGATCATGATCTCGGCAACTTTTAGAGCTACCTGATCATGGTTGCGGGACAGAAAGCAGTAGTCATTCCAAGGGGAGTCAAAGAGAAGTTACGCAAATTTTCACATTGGGTACGCTTGAAGTGCCAAAGGCGGCACAGAGTAGGAGGGATTGGTGGTGGGGGAGCAAAAATGGAAGAGACTGAGATCATAGAGTGGTCAGATTTATCAAGAGGGGAAAGCACAGAATAAGAGTAGTTAGTAGGGTTAGAAGTAAAAAATAGGTCAAGAGTGTTTGCAGCATGTTCGTGACGATCAGGAATGCTAGTAGGATGTTTGATAATTTGCTCCAGATCGTGAGTAATAGAGAAAGCAAGAGCCTCACTTCTTCCCACATCTGTGTGAGAAGAATGAAGCCACTCACTGTGGTGTACATTGAAGTCTCCAATATAGAGAACTTCGGCATGTGGGTGAAAAGATAGAAAGGACTCATGGCACGACGGTAGATATTAAAAAAAATACACAAACTCGGTGGAGTTTGGAGAACAGTAGCAGAAGCAAAGGAAGATAGTGGTAGTGGAGAGATAGACATTTAGCCAGAGAACATCAAAGTCAGGAGATTCAAGGTTCATGAGCCTCACAGTAGGAGTGTTAGTCATGCAGTATGCACAGACCCCACCTTTGGAACGAAAACGAGTATACAGATTATAGTGAGAGATTTGGAATCGGTCAGTGGAAGCATGTATAGACAGCTGGGTTTCAGATAGAAGGAGGAGGTTATGGAGGAAAGTGCCCGAGTGCTGTTCCACAGACGAAAGATTAGTCAACCCACGAATGTTAGAGTAGTGAAGAGTGAAAGAAATAGATCTATTGGGAGGTGCAAGGTTAAGAGCAGAACCATTACTACCACAAGGCATGTCTGCTCTCAAGCCAATGGTGGAGTCAAAACGATCCCCGGAGATTCTAAGTCAGAGAGAGAGAGGCTTATTGATTCTTTAGCAGATTTTCCCTTGTGTTTGGTGCAAGTTGGCTTTTAAATGTGCGTGAGAGAAGGTAAAAATTTAAGATTAAAAGCTTTACTGATATAATCCATTCTCTAATTACACATATTATCGCAGAAATAAGTATATGCAAATTATTTTATGTCACAGCTTAAGAAATATACAAATAACTTCAAAATATATGCAAAGGTGTTGAAAATATATTATTTTTGGTCAATAATCTATATGAAATAAGTTCCGGATGCAGAATGAATGGGTCACAAGTCTGGCCGTATTGCGTAGAAAGGAAAATCAAATCAGTGCTTTTCAAATCTGACTGACCGAAATATTCAAATTTGCCAAAGAATTTTCGTCAAATTGAATGGCTCCACCAAATGCAAATATAATGACATTCAATATTATACATTCGTTTTGAATGGCTGGTCCAGCTTTTTTTTTTTTATTTGGTTCATCAGAACTAGCGTTCTTGAAGTTGCAATTTCATAAGTATTGCAAAGGTAATACAACTTATCACATTATGAGAGCAAAATAGTTTTTTTTTCTTATGCCTCAAATGGGCTTGGCAAAGAGAAATTTGTATAGCCCATTAAAGTTAAACTTTGGACTTCCAGGATGACCATCGGGTGTTGTGCCCATTTAACTACTGCATTCTGTAGTAAGCAACAAGTGAAGAAATAAGCTCTTTGAATAGATTCATTACTGTTGTTCACATCTTCGTGTCCTTTAATCTCCATTATATGAGTAAAAAAAACATATAGACTGGAGCTAGGGAATGAGGGCTGAATACTCTCCCAAACACCTCGTGGCGAGCTCGAAAAAGAGTCTGTTACTTTCTGAATCGAGTACTCTAACCACCACCATCAAAAGCAACCTCAATAGCAGCAATAATTCCAGTGACAATAATAACTTTAAAAGTTATGGGCAGCATCAAAAATAATAACAAAACATTAGCATCAGTGACACCAAATACAAGTTCAAAAACAGGGGCACTAATAAATAACAAAAGCTATACCAGTAACGACAAGTGCCGCACAAACAACGAACAATAGCAACATTGTCAAAGGAAATAAGATGCAATTAAAGCAACATCAACAATACCACAAACAGAAAAAAATAACATTAACAGACACAGCACCATCAACAACAATAAATGCACTAACAACAACAAAAATGTCGATGGCGATGACGAGCACGACGCTGACACCAACAACGAAGGCGACGACAATAAATAATAATAATAATAATAATAATAATAATAATAATAATAATAATAATAATAATAATAATAATAATAAAAATAATAATAATGATAATAATAATAATAATAATAATAATAATAATAATAATACAAATAATAATAATAATAATAATAATAATAATAATAATGATAATAATAATAATAATAATAATAATAATAATAATAATAATAATAATAATAATAATAATAATAATAATAATAATAATAATAATAATAATAATAACAATAATAATAATAATAATAATAATAATAATAATAATAATAATAATAATAATAATGATAATAATAATAATAATAATTGCAATATTATATAAAGAGCTCTAAACACATATTTACGTTAAGCATATGTAACTTTTTTCTCCAGTAAAGCATCAAGAGAATTAACATAAAAACATGTACACTATCATTTATCTTCTCCGTTTTCCTGAAACACTATCTTGAATAATTGTGGTTATTCCTTAATTGTAGGTACACTTTTCTAGTTATGTAAATTCAATATAAAAACAATGACGAAGCTCTACCGCATCTTTGTAGTCCCTAAACATTAAAAGTTCATAATACTTCAAGGTCTGAAATAAATTTCAGACCTCAAGTGATTAAAATCACAAGAAATGGTTTCTGATTTTGTAGACATATTTTGTTGATGCTTACTTGAAGTAAATTAAATGGTACAATGCAGATCTGTTGCAGTGATGAGAGAGGAATTTATCTCATTCTCCTGAACATGGTTGTGTATTATCATATACTTTGACAATGAGTTGATCTGTGGTTTGCCTGCACTCATGTCCCATATTCTTGATGGATATCTCAAGGTGATCTCCATAAAGTCAATATGGACAGCGAGATCTGCAAAGTGCATTTTGGTTTACCTTTAAGAGATGTATAGCGTAAGAATTCAACAGAAGATAAGTAGCATTGTGTATGCATATCTTCTCCTTTTCATGATAAATGTCTGAATGTGAGGGCTATCATACTATGTCAATACAAATGTTATAATGAATCATTAAAAATGTCTTATTCTTGTAGCAGTCAGTATACAAGGTAAATATAATATATAACAGTGAAACGGAATATGAAAGCGACTGAAATAGTTGAACTAAGTATTGAGTCATTTAAATATGGTATCCATAGTTATATTTAAATTTCCAGGCTGAAAGCCAGTAGTTTCAGAATATAAAGACTTCAGCTGAAATTTAAAAGCAGCAAACTTTTTAACGGAAGCGGTGTTAATGACTTCCAAGAAAAAGAACTTCATAAGAATGATCTCCCGGATGATAAAGTAAAGACAAAAAATCAACAATTTGAAGGACACCAAAGAAGACTGTTTTGAGGGAGACTTGCTTTTAAACAACAAAGACAATGATGATGCCTTAATAAAAGAGAAAAAATAATTCCAACTTTAATTAAACCAAAGGAAACAAGTTTTGGAAAAGATTTGCCTTAAAATGACTTAGGCATCATATTTGCTATAGATATAATCAAAAAGAATCCAGAATATGGAATGCATTCCAGTCTATCACTCTCGGTAGTAAAAACGTCATCGGTAAGAAAAGCAGACATTTGATGGTATCTAAAATTCCTCTAGAGTAGCTAAGGATGTACTTGGTTGTCTCAAAAGCTAATGATTCCATTCTCAAGGTGATACAACTGGAACAGCTTTTAGAATCAGAAAGGTGACCCCGAGAGCGTTTCTATACCATAATGTAAAAATCAGTTTCTAATATGCTTAGAGGTAATATTCATGTGAAAATATAACCATTTGATAACAATTCAGCTTATACAAAAAATCCACACAATCGTTCACCCATCTGCTCTCAAAAAAAGGAAATTTTCTTTAAGAAGTTATTTGGACACATAAATACATACATACATATACGAACTCTTTTATAGACACACCAGAGCAAGTATTGTTTACAATCGCATAAATGCAAAAATAGTGTGAAAAATAGGAAAATAGTTAGTTCCATGCCAGTAAAAACAAGTTTTCATTATAGTTTACTCGGGAAAGATATGCTAGTGGAAGAGCTACTTGACGTAAGAATAAAGAAATGTGAAGAAATTTAAATTTTTGTACTTCGGTGACAATAGTATTTTGAGTGAGCCATTTTTAATAATGATGATTTTGCCTTTTGTTTTTTTTTATTTATGACTATATTTTACTTGTCATACGTGGGATATGTTGAATGAACACAGAAGACTTCATCACTTTAAAGAATATATTGTAAAGGAAAACTTTTACATCAAAACAGTAATTTCGGGCTTTGAATTTTGATTTTTTCCCAGCCATCAAAGCAACATATTTTTTTTATCTAATAACAAATTTTAATGAAGTTGCATAATAATTATCAATGTGGAGATTTAATTTGCAATATAAATTAAAGCATTACATTATTTTTTAACTAAAATGCAATATTTATTTTCGATATAAAATCTAGTGTCCTATTAATCTTCATGGAAAGAAGTTTAAAATTCTAATCTGAAGCACGCGAATGGCTTTCTGTTAGCTTCATATATCTTTCTGTAAATTATGATAAGTGATTAATGGCGTATATTACCTCTTTAAGTACCAAAAACTGTTCATACGATTATAGTCGATAATGATTTTATTTTTAATTATATTCTCCTATTTTACATATATTTAAATTTCCAAAGTATACCTTGGACTCAGTAGATCATGAAAAACGTTCCAATGCAAGAATAATGAAAATATTTTTGAAGAAAAAAGTGCTTGCCACACAAAAATGGTGGATACTTGACTCATGAAACTTAATTTTTCTACTTCCTTGTCAAACCGTATTGAAATTTGTGGACGAAACATTTCTGCTTCCGTTTAGCTTAACTCTGGTTAAAGAAGAAAACAATATTTTCAATGTACACCCCCTATCATACGTATATGTCCAATATTCTGGACAATTTCCGTAAGAGAATATGGGCTTTTTAACACTATTTTTGAAATATGGATATGATTAAATATAAAAACAAGAAATATCGCTCCTTATTTCCTCTGGTACACTATTTGTGCCTAAAGTAATATCTCATCAACAGAAATGGTTATTGGGGGGGGGGGTTCTAAAATGGTTTCTTGAAAAATAACAAGCAGGTTATTGCTAGTGACAGGGTACTAGAATGACCTGAAAATTAATTTGGTGGGTATCAGGAATACTTTGGAATTTAATTAATAGGTATTAGGTATACAAAAGCTGGGGATATACGATCTAACCTAAAAAGAATAAAAAATGAAGTTACTTATTTCCTTAACGTGAATGTTGAAATTTAAACAAAGGAAATCCACATACACACATCATTATTATTAAGTAATCCTGTATTTAATAACATTATAATGGAGCTTGTAACCTGCATAAGAATAGGTTAAGAGCTTTCACTAAGGATAAAAAATAGTAATAAAGTTTGGAGTGAAAGTTTAGAAGTTTTATAAACTAATGATACGAAGTCTTCGAGTGTGCATATCATTTTCTGCCCAACTGCTCCTGCATATCCAAAGATAGAGAGAGGTAGATAGAGGGATAGACAGACTGATAAATAGATAGATAGATGGTACGATAGATAGATAGATAGATAGATAGATAGATAGTTAGATAGATATATAAAGAGATTGAGAGAGAAAACTATTAATAGGGTTTGAAAAAATCGTGTAAGCCAATGCTAGAATATATATATATATATATATATATATATATATATATATATATATATATATATATATATATATATATATATATATATATATATATATATATATATATATATATATATATATATATATATATATATATATATATATATATATATATATATATAATATATATATATATATATATATATATATATATATATATATATATATATATATATATATATATATATATATATATATATATATATATATATATATATATATATATATATATATATATATATATATATATATATATATATATATATATATATATATATGAATCATTTTTTACCCCGACCGGGACTCGAACCTAGGACTTATGATTACTAAGTCAAGGCGCTACCACTACACCACAGAAGGTTAAAAGGAATCCAACCTTATAGCTTATATCTGCTATACTTAGGAATGAACGCATTCTAACTGAATGCCACTATGTTCATATTACAGATTCCCCAACCTCACTCGTGGCTTCATTTTAGCATTTAATTCAAATCCCAATCTCATCTGGGCCATGAAATTACCAAATAAGCACATTACATATGTGAAAACATTAATCATTTTTTACCCCGACCGGGACTCGAACCTAGGACTTATGATTACTAAGTCAAGGCGCTACCACTACACCACAGAAGGTTAAAAGGAATCCAACCTTATAGCTTATATCTGCTATACTTAGGAATGAACGCATTCTAACTGAATGCCACTATGTTCATATTACAGATTCCCCAGCCTCACTCGTGGCTTCATTTTAGCATTTAATTCAAATCCCAATCTCATTTGGGCCATGAAATTATCAAATAAGCACATTACATATGTGAAAACATGAATCATTTTTTACCCCGACCGGGACTCGAACCTAGGACTTATGATTACTAAGTCAAGGCGCTACCACTACACCAAAAAAGGTTAAAAGGAATCCAACCTTATAGCTTATATCTGCTATACTTAGGAATGAACGCATTCTAACTGAATGCCACTATGTTCATATTACAGATTCCCCAACCTCACTTGTGGCTTCATTTTAGCATTTAATTCAAATCCCAATCTCATTTGGGTCATGAAATTATCAAATAAGCACATTACATATGTGAAAACATGAATCATTTTTTACCTCGACCGGGACTCGAACCTAGGACTTATGATTACTAAGTCAAGGCGCTACCACTACACCACAGAAGGTTAAAAGGAATCCAACCTTATAGCTTATATCTGCTATACTTAGGAATGAACGCATTCTAACTGAATGCCACTATGTTCATATTACAGATTCCCCAACCTCACTCGTGTCTTCATTTTAGCATTTAATTCAAATCCCAATCTCATTTGGGCCATGAAATTATCAAATAAGCACATTACATATGTGAAAACATGAATCATTTTTTACATCCCGACCGGGACTCGAACCTAGGACTTATGATTACTAAGTCAAGGCGCTACCACTACACCACAGAAGGTCAAAAGGAATCCAACCTTATAGCTTATATCTGCTATACTTAGGAATGAACGCATTCTAACTGAATGCCACTATGTACATATTACAGATTCCCCAACCTCACTCGTGTCTTCATTTTAGCATTTAATTCAAATCCCAATCTCATTTGGGCCATGAAATTATCAAATAAGCACATTACATATGTGAAAACATGAATCATTTTTTACCCCGACCAGGACTCGAACCTAGGACTTATGATTACTAAGTCAAGGCGCTACCACTACACCACAGAAGGTTAAAAGGAATCCAACCTTATAGCTTATATCTGCTATACTTAGGAATGAACGCATTCTAACTGAATGCCACTATGTTCATATTACAGATTCCCCAGCCTCACTTGTGGCTTCATTTTAGCATTTAATTCAAATCCCAATCTCATTTGGGTCATGAAATTATCAAATAAGCACATTACATATGTGAAAACATGAATCATTTTTTACCCCGACCGGGACTCGAACCTAGGACTTATGATTATTAAGTCAAGGCGCTACCACTACACCACAGAAGGTTAAAAGGAACCCAACCTTATAGCTTATATCTGCTATACTTAGGAATGAACGCATTCTAACTGAATGCCACTATGTTCATATTACAGATTCCCCAACCTCACTCGTGGCTTCATTTTAGCATTTAATTCAAATCCCAATCTCATTTGGTCCATGAAATTATCAAATAAGCACATTACATATGTGAAAACATGAATCATTTTTTACCCCGACCGGGACTCGAACCTAGGACTTATGATTACTAAGTCAAGGCGCTACCACTACACCACAGTAGGTTAAAAGGAATCCAACCTTATAGCTTATATCTCCTATACTTAGGAATGAATGCATTCTAACTGAATGCCACTATGTTCATATTACAGATTCCCCAACCTCACTTGTGGCTTCATTTTAGCATTTAATTCAAATCCCAATCTCATTTTCGCCATGAAATTATCAAATAAGCACATTACATATGTGAAAACATGAATCATTTTTTACCCCGACCGGGACTCAAACCTAGGACTTATGATTACTAAGTCAAGGCGCTACCACTACACCACAGAAGGTTAAAAGAAATCCAACCTTATAGCTTATATCTGCTATACTTAGGAATGAACGCATTCTAACTGAATGCCACTATGTTCATATTACAGATTCCCCAACCTCACTCGTGGCTTCATTTTAGCATTTAATTCAAATCCCAATCTCATTTGGGCCATGAAATATCAAATAAGCACATTACATATGTGAAAACATGAATCATTTTTTTACCCCGACCAGGACTCGAACCTAGGACTTATGATTACTAAGTCAAGGCGTTACCACTACACCACAGAAGGTTAAAAGGAATCCAACCTTATAGCTTATATCTGCTATACTTAGGAATGAACGCATTCTAACTGAATGCCACTATGTTCATATTACAGATTCCCCAACCTCACTAGTGGCTTCATTTTAGCATTTAATTCAAATCCCAATCTCATTTGGGCCATGAAATTATCAAATAAGCACATTACATATGTGAAAACATGAATCATTTTTTACCTCGACCGGGACTCAAACCTAGGACTTATGATTACTAAGTCAAGGCGCTACCACTACACCACAGAAGGTTAAAAGGAATCCAACCTTATAGCTTATATCTGCTATACTTAGGAATGAACGCATTCTAACTGAATGCCACTATGTTCATATTACAGATTCCCCAACCTCACTCGTGGCTTCATTTAAGCATTTAATTCAAATCCCAATCTCATTTGGGTCATGAAATTATCAAATAAGCACATTACATATGTGAAAACATGAATCATTTTTTACCCCGACCGGGACTCGAACCTAGGACTTATGATTACTAAGTCAAGGCGCTACCACTACACCACAGAAGGTTAAAAGGAATCCAACCTTATAGCTTATATCTTCTATACTTAGGAATGAACGCATTTTAACTGAATGCCACTATGTTCATATTACAGATTCCCAACCTCACTCGTGGCTTCATTTTAGCATTTAATTCAAATCCCAATCTCATTTGGGCCATGAAATTATCAAATAAGCACATTACATATGTGAAAACATGAATCATTTTTTACCCCGACCGGGACTCGAACCTAGGACTTATGATTAATAAGTCAAGGCGCTACCACTACACCACAGTAGGTTAAAAGGAATTCAACCTTATAGCTTATATCTGCTATACTTAGGAATGAACGCATTCTAACTGAATGCCACTATGTTCATATTACAGATTCCCCAACCTCACTCGTGGCTTCATTTTAGCATTTAATTCAAATCCCAATCTCATTTTGGGCAATGAAATTATCAAATAAGCACATTACATATGTGAAAACATGAATCATTTTTTACCCCGACCGGGACTCGAACCTAGGACTTATGATTACTAAGTCAAGGCGCTACCACTACACCACAGAAGGTTAAAAGGAATCCAACCTTATAGCTTATATCTGCTATACTTAGGAATGAACGCATTCTAACTGAATGCCACTATGTTCATATTACAGATTCCCCAACCTCACTCGTGGCTTCATTTTAGCATTTAATTCAAATCCCAATCTCATTTGGGCCATGAAATTATCAAATAAGCACATTACATATGTGAAAACATGAATCATTTTTTACCCCGACCGGGACTCGAACCTAGGACTTATGATTACTAAGTCAAGGCGCTACCACTACACCACAGAAGGTTAAAAGGAATCCAACCTTATAGCTTATATCCCCAATACTTAGGAATGAACGCATTCTAACTGAATGCCACTATGATCATATTACAGATTTCCCAACCTCACTCGTGGCTTCATTTTAGCATTTAATTCAAATCCCAATCTCATTTGGGCCATGAAATTATCAAATAAGCACATTACATATGTGAAAACATGAATCATTTTTTTACCCCGACCAGGACTCGAACCTAGGACTTATGATTATTAAGTCAAGGCGCTACCACTACACCACAGAAGGTTAAAAGGAATCCAACCTTATAGCTTATATCTGCTATACTTAAGAATGAACGCATTCTAACTGAATGGCACTATGTTCATATTACAGATTCCCCAACCTCACTAGTGGCTTCATTTTAGCATTTAATTCAAATCCCAATCTCATTTGGGCCATGAAATTATCAAATAAGCATATTACATATGTGAAAACATGAATCATTTTTTACCCCTACCAGGACTCGAACCTAGG
>JAXCGZ010001469.1:0-15281 GCA_037179515.1 Halocaridina rubra
TAGGATCCCTTGCGGGATCCTAGCCATACACAGAACCGCGTCAGATGCGTTTATGAAATCCATTTGTGTGTGTGTAGCTAACTAACAATATGGTATCCTAGGTTTACCCTGTTTAAGAAACTAGGCCATACTTAAGAGGGATATTGTGTCATCGCGTAATATACGTTAATTACTGAAGCACTTGTCTTGGGGGTTATAACAAGATATTGCTTAATAAAGGTATTTTGGCGATTTACCAGAGTCATAATAGCTTGTTTTCATGTTTTATTTGTACAATTGTATCTGTTGTTAACCTCTAATTAATTAGTCGGTTTAGGACTATTTTTATAAATATCAAGGAAGCTACATGAATATGAAATTCGTTTATTGTTAACAGTTGTGACGATGAGTTTCTTTTATATATCTTTTTCATCTTTCATTTATTGGTGAGAGAACTCCACTTTTAGCATAGCGATTAAGGCCCGATTTCTTAAACAGTGTAAACCTAGGATGCCATATTGTTAGTTAGCTAGACACACACAAATGCATCTCATTAACGCATCTGACGCGGATTCTTTAACAGTGTAAACCTAGGATACCATATTGTTAGTTAGCTAGACACACACAAATGGAATTCATAAACGCATCTGACTCGGTTCTGTGCATGGCTGGGATCCCGTACAAAATCCTAGCCATATACAGAACCGCATCAGATGCGTTTATGAAATCCATTTGTGTGTGTCTAGCTAACTAATCATCTGGTATCCTAGGTTTACACTCTTTAAGAAATCGGACCAAAGTGATTGCATTGGCTAGCTAGACTAAATTGGCTCTCACATGAATTAAGTATTTTAGTCGCATCTATACTCTAGGTAATTTTTTTTTTTTTTTTATTTGTTGATTGTTTCTGGATTTCTCTAGTTTCTAAATATTATCTTGTAATTTTTCCTTTTTCACCTGAATTCCACCTTTGGCGTTTATTTTATCTCCATATTGCATCTCTGGCCTTGTGAAGGGAGCTTTACCTTAAAGAAGGGAAGGATTTATGTGCTCCGGTGATGCTAATTATCCAGGTCGCTGCTCTTGCAAATGACCTCGGTGAAAATGTCGGCAAACGAGATTTTCTTCTTCTTCATATAAATGTGTTTGTAAAATGAGAAGGAATAGGTGTCGGGATGAGGAAAAGAGAGATGCTGATAGGTAGGAATCAAAAGAAAATGTTGAAGAGCGAAGAGGAAATAGGATTTTGGTATAATGATAATAATTTTGAGTAAAGTGTTTGAGATATGCCGAGTCCTTGTCGAATGTTTTCACGGAATCTGATTTGGAGGGGTGTGTGTGTATGTTGTTGTTTTTTTTTTACTACTACTACTACTACTGTTGGACTGAATTCCTGTAATTATTGAAGCACAATAAATCAGGCAAACTACATACATTTTATAGTTTTCATGTGAGAGCTATAAGGAAGCATCTATTTATACCCTCTTCAAGGTTATGGTGGTGAACATACTATTCCACCATTGGCTCCATACATCTCGTAGTCTATTCACAAGACCTTCTTGAGACTACCCATATAAAGACACCACTACCCTCTCCTCTTTCGCCTAATGCTTCTTATTAAGAGTTGATTTGTAAATCGCCGTTTGGAATTGAACTGACGATCTCATTGGATAGCAAAGTATATTTTACCGAAACTGGATATTTCCTTTCCTTTCTACAATGGTCCAAGTGATGGGTGGAGGTGGGTGGGACTAGCTTTTTATTATTTGCCAATCAAACATGGAGAAGAAGAAACTCTTATACATATATATATATATATATATATATATATATATATATATATATATATATATATATATATATATATATATATATATATTTATTTATTTATTTATTTATTTTTTTTTATTTATTTTTTTTTTTTTTTTTAAGAGAAATATGTATTCCATGCTTAAAACGTTATTATAACATTATATTTATCATGAAAATTAATTGTCGATTAATCTCTTGATATATTTGAATGACGATTGATCTCTAGATGTATTTGATTGACGATTGATTTCTTGATATATTTGATTGACGATTGATCTCTTGATATATTTGATGGACGATTTATCTCTTGATATATTTGATGGACGATTTATCTCTTGATATATTTGATTGACGATTGGTCTCTTGATATATTTGATTGACGATTGATCTCTTGATATATTTGATTGACGATTGATCTCTTGATATATTTGATTGACGATTGATCTCTTGATATATTTGATTGACGATTGATCTCTTGATATATTTGATTGACGATTGATCTCTTGATATATTTGATTGACGATTGATTTCTTGATATATTTGATTGACGATTGATTTCTTGATATATTTGATTGACGATTGATTTCTTGATATATTTGATGGACGATTGATCTCTTGATATATTTGATTGACGATTGATCTCTTGATATATTTGAATGATGATTGATCTTTTAATATATTTGATTGACATTTGATCTCTTGATATATTTGATTGACGATTGATTTCTTGATATATTTTATTGACGATTGATCTCTTGATATATTTTATTGACGATTGATCTCTTGATATATTTGATGGACGATTTATCTCTTGATATATTTGATGGACGATTTATCTCTTGATATATTTGATTGACGATTGGTCTCTTGATATATTTGATTGACGATTGATCTCTTGATATATTTGATTGACGATTGATCTCTTGATATATTTGATTGACGATTGATCTCTTGATATATTTGATGGACGATTTATCTCTTGATATATTTGATGGACGATTTATCTCTTGATATATTTGATTGACGATTGGTCTCTTGATATATTTGATTGACGATTGATCTCTTGATATATTTGATTGACGATTGATCTCTTGATATATTTGATTGACGATTGATCTCTTGATATATTTGATTGACGATTGATCTCTTGATATATTTGATTGACGATTGATCTCTTGATATATTTGATTGACGATTGATTTCTTGATATATTTGATTGACGATTGATTTCTTGATATATTTGATTGACGATTGATTTCTTGATATATTTGATGGACGATTGATCTCTTGATATATTTGATTGACGATTGATCTCTTGATATATTTGAATGATGATTGATCTTTTAATATATTTGATTGACATTTGATCTCTTGATATATTTGATTGACGATTGATTTCTTGATATATTTTATTGACGATTGATCTCTTGATATATTTTATTGACGATTGATCTCTTGATATATTTGATGGACGATTTATCTCTTGATATATTTGATGGACGATTTATCTCTTGATATATTTGATTGACGATTGGTCTCTTGATATATTTGATTGACGATTGATCTCTTGATATATTTGATTGACGATTGATCTCTTGATATATTTGATTGACGATTGATCTCTTGATATATTTGATTGACGATTGATCTCTTGATATATTTGATTGACGATTGATCTCTTGATATATTTGATTGACGATTGATTTCTTGATATATTTGATTGACGATTGATTTCTTGATATATTTGATTGACGATTGATCTCTTGATATATTTGATTGACGATTGATTTCTTGATATATTTGATTGACGATTGATTTCTTGATATATTTGATTGACGATTGATCTCTTGATATATTTGATGGACGATTTATCTCTTGATATATTTGATGGACGATTTATCTCTTGATATATTTGATTGACGATTGGTCTCTTGATATATTTGATTGACGATTGATCTCTTGATATATTTGATTGACGATTGATCTCTTGATATATTTGATTGACGATTGATCTCTTGATATATTTGATTGACGATTGATTTCTTGATATATTTGATTGACGATTGATTTCTTGATATATTTGATGGACGATTGATCTCTTGATATATTTGATTGACGATTGATCTCTTGATATATTTGAATGATGATTGATCTTTTAATATATTTGATTGACATTTGATCTCTTGATATATTTGATTGACGATTGATTTCTTGATATATTTTATTGACGATTGATCTCTTGATATATTTGATGGACGATTTATCTCTTGATATATTTGATGGACGATTTATCTCTTGATATATTTGATTGACGATTGGTCTCTTGATATATTTGATTGACGATTGATCTCTTGATATATTTGATTGACGATTGATCTCTTGATATATTTGATTGACGATTGATCTCTTGATATATTTGATTGACGATTGATCTCTTGATATATTTGATTGACGATTGATCTCTTGATATATTTGATTGACGATTGATTTCTTGATATATTTGATTGACGATTGATCTCTTGATATATTTGATTGACGATTGATCTCTTGATATATTTGATTGACGATTGATTTCTTGATATATTTGATTGACGATTGATTTCTTGATATATTTGATTGACGATTGATCTCTTGATATATTTGATGGACGATTTATCTCTTGATATATTTGATGGACGATTTATCTCTTGATATATTTGATTGACGATTGGTCTCTTGATATATTTGATTGACGATTGATCTCTTGATATATTTGATTGACGATTGATCTCTTGATATATTTGATTGACGATTGATCTCTTGATATATTTGATTGACGATTGATCTCTTGATATATTTGATTGACGATTGATCTCTTGATATATTTGATTGACGATTGATCTCTTGATATATTTGATTGACGATTGATTTCTTGATATATTTGATTGACGATTGATTTCTTGATATATTTGATTGACGATTGATCTCTTGATATATTTGATTGACGATTGATTTCTTGATATATTTGATTGACGATTGATCTCTTGATATATTTGATTGACGATTGATCTCTTGATATATTTGATGGACGATTGATCTCTTGATATATTTGATGGACGATTTATCTCTTGATATATTTGATTGACGATTGGTCTCTTGATATATTTGATTGACGATTGATCTCTTGATATATTTGATTGACGATTGATCTCTTGATATATTTGATTGACGATTGATCTCTTGATATATTTGATTGACGATTGATCTCTTGATATATTTGATTGACGATTGATCTCTTGATATATTTGATTGACGATTGATTTCTTGATATATTTGATTGACGATTGATTTCTTGATATATTTGATGGATGATTGATCTCTTGATATATTTGATTGACGATTGATCTCTTGATATATTTGAATGATGATTGATCTTTTAATATATTTGATTGACATTTGATCTCTTGATATATTTGATTGACGATTGATTTCTTGATATATTTTATTGACGATTGATCTCTTGATATATTTGATGGACGATTTATCTCTTGATATATTTGATGGACGATTTATCTCTTGATATATTTGATTGACGATTGGTCTCTTGATATATTTGATTGACGATTGATCTCTTGATATATTTGATTGACGATTGATCTCTTGATATATTTGATTGACGATTGATCTCTTGATATATTTGATTGACGATTGATCTCTTGATATATTTGATTGACGATTGATCTCTTGATATATTTGATTGACGATTGATTTCTTGATATATTTGATTGACGATTGATTTCTTGATATATTTGATTGACGATTGATCTCTTGATATATTTGATTGACGATTGATTTCTTGATATATTTGATTGACGATTGATTTCTTGATATATTTGATTGACGATTGATCTCTTGATATATTTGATGGACGATTTATCTCTTGATATATTTGATGGACGATTTATCTCTTGATATATTTGATTGACGATTGGTCTCTTGATATATTTGATTGACGATTGATCTCTTGATATATTTGATTGACGATTGATCTCTTGATATATTTGATTGACGATTGATCTCTTGATATATTTGATTGACGATTGATTTCTTGATATATTTGATTGACGATTGATTTCTTGATATATTTGATGGACGATTGATCTCTTGATATATTTGATTGACGATTGATCTCTTGATATATTTGAATGATGATTGATCTTTTAATATATTTGATTGACATTTGATCTCTTGATATATTTGATTGACGATTGATTTCTTGATATATTTTATTGACGATTGATCTCTTGATATATTTGATGGACGATTTATCTCTTGATATATTTGATGGACGATTTATCTCTTGATATATTTGATTGACGATTGGTCTCTTGATATATTTGATTGACGATTGATCTCTTGATATATTTGATTGACGATTGATCTCTTGATATATTTGATTGACGATTGATCTCTTGATATATTTGATTGACGATTGATCTCTTGATATATTTGATTGACGATTGATCTCTTGATATATTTGATTGACGATTGATTTCTTGATATATTTGATTGACGATTGATTTCTTGATATATTTGATTGACGATTGATCTCTTGATATATTTGATTGACGATTGATTTCTTGATATATTTGATTGACGATTGATTTCTTGATATATTTGATTGACGATTGATCTCTTGATATATTTGATGGACGATTTATCTCTTGATATATTTGATGGACGATTTATCTCTTGATATATTTGATTGACGATTGGTCTCTTGATATATTTGATTGACGATTGATCTCTTGATATATTTGATTGACGATTGATCTCTTGATATATTTGATTGACGATTGATCTCTTGATATATTTGATTGACGATTGATCTCTTGATATATTTGATTGACGATTGATCTCTTGATATATTTGATTGACGATTGATCTCTTGATATATTTGATTGACGATTGATTTCTTGATATATTTGATTGACGATTGATTTCTTGATATATTTGATTGACGATTGATCTCTTGATATATTTGATTGACGATTGATTTCTTGATATATTTGATTGACGATTGATCTCTTGATATATTTGATTGACGATTGATCTCTTGATATATTTGATGGACGATTGATCTCTTGATATATTTGATGGACGATTTATCTCTTGATATATTTGATTGACGATTGGTCTCTTGATATATTTGATTGACGATTGATCTCTTGATATATTTGATTGACGATTGATCTCTTGATATATTTGATTGACGATTGATCTCTTGATATATTTGATTGACGATTGATCTCTTGATATATTTGATTGACGATTGATCTCTTGATATATTTGATTGACGATTGATTTCTTGATATATTTGATTGACGATTGATTTCTTGATATATTTGATGGACGATTGATCTCTTGATATATTTGATTGACGATTGATCTCTTGATATATTTGAATGATGATTGATCTTTTAATATATTTGATTGACATTTGATCTCTTGATATATTTGATTGACGATTGATTTCTTGATATATTTTATTGACGATTGATCTCTTGATATATTTGATGGACGATTTATCTCTTGATATATTTGATGGACGATTTATCTCTTGATATATTTGATTGACGATTGGTCTCTTGATATATTTGATTGACGATTGATCTCTTGATATATTTGATTGACGATTGATCTCTTGATATATTTGATTGACGATTGATCTCTTGATATATTTGATTGACGATTGATCTCTTGATATATTTGATTGACGATTGATCTCTTGATATATTTGATTGACGATTGATTTCTTGATATATTTGATTGACGATTGATTTCTTGATATATTTGATTGACGATTGATTTCTTGATATATTTGATGGACGATTGATCTCTTGATATATTTGATTGACGATTGATCTCTTGATATATTTGAATGATGATTGATCTTTTAATATATTTGATTGACATTTGATCTCTTGATATATTTGATTGACGATTGATTTCCTGATATATTTGATTGACGATTGATCTCTTGATATATTTGATTGACGATTGATTTCTTGATATATTTGATTGACGATTGATTTCTTGATATATTTGATTGACGATTGATTTCTTGATATATTTGATGGACGATTGATCTCTTGATATATTTGATTGACGATTGATCTCTTGATATATTTGAATGATGATTGATCTTTTAATATATTTGATTGACATTTGATCTCTTGATATATTTGATTGACGATTGATTTCTTGATATATTTGATTGACGATTGATCTCTTGATATATTTGATTGACGATTGATCTCTTGATATATTTGATGGACGATTTATCTCTTGATATATTTGATTGACGATTGATCTCTTGATATATTTGAATGATGATTGATCTTTTAATATATTTGATTGACATTTGATCTCTTGATATATTTGATTGACGATTGATTTCTTGATATATTTTATTGACGATTGATCTCTTGATATATTTGATGGACGATTTATCTCTTGATATATTTGATGGACGATTTATCTTTTGATATATTTGATTGACGATTGGTCTCTTGATATATTTGATTGACGATTGATTTCTTGATATATTTGATTGACGATTGATCTCTTGATATATTTGATTGACGATTGATCTCTTGATATATTTGATTGACGATTGATCTCTTGATATATTTGATTGACGATTGATCTCTTGATATATTTGATTGACGATTGATTTCTTGATATATTTGATTGACGATTGATTTCTTGATATATTTGATTGACGATTGATTTCTTGATATATTTGATGGACGATTGATCTCTTGATATATTTGATTGACGATTGATCTCTTGATATATTTGAATGATGATTGATCTTTTAATATATTTGATTGACATTTGATCTCTTGATATATTTGATTGACGATTGATTTCTTGATATATTTGATTGACGATTGATCTCTTGATATATTTGATTGACGATTGATTTCTTGATATATTTGATTGACGATTGATTTCTTGATATATTTGATTGACGATTGATTTCTTGATATATTTGATGGACGATTGATCTCTTGATATATTTGATTGACGATTGATCTCTTGATATATATGAATGATGATTGATCTTTTAATATATTTGATTGACATTTGATCTCTTGATATATTTGATTGACGATTGATTTCTTGATATATTTGATTGACGATTGATCTCTTGATATATTTGATTGACGATTGATCTCTTGATATATTTGATGGACGATTTATCTCTTGATATATTTGATTGACGATTGATCTCTTGATATATTTGAATGATGATTGATCTTTTAATATATTTGATTGACATTTGATCTCTTGATATATTTGATTGACGATTGATTTCTTGATATATTTTATTGACGATTGATCTCTTGATATATTTGATGGACGATTTATCTCTTGATATATTTGATGGACGATTTATCTCTTGATATATTTGATTGAAGATTGGTCTCGATATATTTGATTGACGATTGATCTCTTGATATATTTGATTGACGATTGATCTCTTGATATATTTGATTGACGATTGATCTCTTGATATATTTGATTGACGATTGATCTCTTGATATATTTGATTGACGATTGATCTCTTGATATATTTGAATGATGATTGATCTCTTGATATATTTGATTGACGATTGATTTCTTGATATATTTGATTGACGATTGATTTCTTGATATATTTGATGGACGATTGATCTCTTGATATATTTGATTGACGATTGATCTCTTGATATATTTGATTGCTAATACTTTGATCACTGATGCTAATAAAACTATCGTTAATATTTTATTCGGTGTCGAGGAATCCAATTCAGCATTTGTAGCCTTTTTTGTTTTTTCTTTAATATGTGTTTTAGGAATGAACGACTTAAGTATTATTTTTTTTTTTTTTTAAATATCTGTTTTTAAGATCACTTCCATTTACTGTAAAATGAGATTGATAAAAAATTATGAACTTAGTTTATGCCTTCAGTATACATTTCTTTCGTCAGTTTTCTGGGGGTATACTAAAGTAAATGATGTACTGGTTTATTTTTAGGCCCGATTTCTTAAACAGTGTAAACCTAGGATACCATATTGTTAGTTAGCTAAACACACACAAATGGATTTCATAAACGCATCTGACGCGGTTCTGTGTATGGCAAGGATCCCGTACGGGATCCTTGCCATACACAGAACCGCGTCTGATGCGTTTATGAAATCCATTTGTGTGTGTCTAGCTAACTAACAATATGGTATCCTAGGTTTACACTGTTTATGAAATCGGACCTTAATGTCTTTTATTTTCCGCAAGTGTAGTTTTAGAAAGATGTTTTGGAGAGAGTGGGGGGCATGGTGGGTTCATCCAGTGAGGACGTGCTTCCAGTAGCTCTAATCTTGACCAAACTTAGTACAATGGAGAGTGGTGGTGTTCTTTGTGCTGGTGGTGTTAGTGGTAGTGGTGTTGGTGGTGGTGTCGTTGTTGGTGCTGTTTGTGGCTGTGCTGGGGATTTGTCCTTGTCTGACGCAAGCAAACTCATTTTTAATTTAAGAAATGAGTTGGCCGCAGTCAGGCAGGAGGTCAGATCCTTAGCTGAGGAGAACAGGGATCTGAGAGGTAAAGTAGAGGTGTTAACCAGGAAGGGTCGATTGAATAATGAAGACGACTGGAAAGTTGTGAATAAGGGTTCAACGAAAATGGTTCTTAAGAAAAATGATACTTTTAGACTACAGGTTTCTAATTCATTTAGGTCACTTAGAGATGAATGTGACAGTGGCGGCAGTAATTCTTCAGGAACCATAGAGTCAGATAGGTGTACTAGCGATCGTAAAAATGGAAGTGGGAAAAGCTCTCAGGTCAAGAGCCTAGGTAAGTCTCCCAAGGTCGGAGTAACCCATCCTCCGGATAAGTCTCGTTCTTTGGTAATTGTAGGGGATTCACTATGCAGATATGTAGACAGGAAACTCAGGCATAGAGTTAGAGGAAAATATTTTTTCCCTGGAGCAGGTATGAAGAAGGTGGGTGAGTCAATAAATAGCTGGATTGAGAAAAAAGATGTTGTTTGTTTGATAGCTGGGGGAAATGACGTGCAGGATGGTAGAAGTGAAGAGCTGATTAGGTTGTATAGACAAGCCCTGGATAAGATTAGGAAAAGGGGTGCAGTTCCTGTGATGTGTGGTATTCTCCCTAGGCTTAGCCAAAGTTCAGAGTGGTGGTCTCGAGCTATAGGAGTAAATGCTAGGATGAAAGTCTTCTGTCGGGAGAATAATATAGGTTTTATAGACGGGTGGGATCACTTCACTAGTCGTAAGCATATGTATGCAAGGGATGGAGTGCATCTTTCTAATTCAGGTGTCTCGGTATTGGCTGGTATGATAGACAGAGAGGTAGGGGGGTTTTGTTAGACACAAATAATGAAATGATTAATACTTGTGCAGAGAAATTAGTCAGTAAGGGTTCAGTAAATAGTGGGTCAAATAACTGGGAGTCTAAGGATAAGAACCATTTGTTACATAGAACAAATATTAACAAAAAGAATAGCCACAAGAAGGGTGAAGCTAGAGAAAGTTTAAAAGTATATTATACAAATAGCCGTAGTTTAGGTAACAAGATAGAAGAACTGAGAGCCATAGTATGTAGTGAGAGACCGGATATAATATGCATTAGTGAAAGTTGGATTAAATTAGAAAGCAAACACCTTAAAGCTGAGTACATAATTACAGGATATAAACTTTATAATAAGAACATAAGAATAGAGGACACTGCAACATGCCTACTGGCACACACGAGGCAGCTCCATTTTTGAATTGTATTTTCAGCATGTCTAACCTATTCTATTCTACTCTACTTATTTATTCTGTTTTTCTTTTTATGACTTTTCTAATAAGCACTAACCTATTCATACCCACCCTACCTCTGTCATATGTCTATCTAATCTACATTTGAAGGTGTCTAAGGTATTGGCATTTACTATCCTACTAGGAAGCTTGTTCCATGCATCAGCTACTCTATTACCAAACCAATTTTTACCAATTTCCCTTCTGAACCTAAATTTATCAAGCTTAAATCCATTATTACGAGTTCTGGTTTGATCATGAATTTTTAAAACTTTATTAATATCTCCCTTGTTAATCCCTTTAAACCATTTATACACTTCAATCATATCCCCCCTAACTCTTCGCCTCTCTAGAGAATGTAGATTAAGTTTTTTTAATCTGTCCTCATATGGTAGATTTCTGATATTGTGTATCATCTTGGTCATTCTTCGTTGCACTCTCTCCAAGGATTCAATTTCCATTCTATAATAGGGTGACCAGAATTGCACAGCATAATCTAAATGGGGCCTAACTAATGCAAGATAGAGCTGCAAAATAACTTTTTCCGTCCTATTGCTGACGCTTCTTGAGATAAATCCTAAAATTCTGTTTGCTTTATTTCTGACTGCTGTGCATTGCTCTCTTGGCTTAAGACTACTACTCACAAGAACTCCCAAATCCCTTTCACACTGAGAACTCATGATTTCATGGTTATTTAGCTTATAACTAGTATTGTCTTTTATAGTACCCATTTTAACTACTTTACATTTTTCAACATTAAATTCCATTTGCCATTTGTCCGACCATTCAGATAATCTATTTAGATCTTCCTGTAAAGCATGAATGTCTTCTTTTCCATTTATAGTTCTACCTATTTTAGTGTCGTCTGCGAATTTACTTAGGTTACTACTGATATCCGAATCCAGATCATTTAGATATACGATGAATAATAGAGGACCCAGTACAGAGCCTTGTGGTACCCCGCTTGTAACCGAGCCCCACTCTGATTTCTCTCCATTTATGCAAACCCTCTGTTTTCTGTCTTTTAACCATTGTTTGATCCATCTGAGCACAGCTCCTCCTATACCATGAGCTTCCAGCTTTTTAACTAATCTTTTGTGAGGAACTCTATCAAAAGCTTTGCTAAAATCTAGATATATTGTATCATATTCTTTGCCACAATCTACTGCCTCGTAAACTTCTGAATAAAAAGACAGTAAGTTTGTAAGGCACGAAAAACCCTTAAGAAACCCGTGTTGTGAAAGTTTTATCAGTCTGTGTAATTCTAGATGTGCCCTTATTTTATTTGCAATTATGGATTCTAGAATCTTACCCACTGTTGACGTTAAACTAACCGGCCTATAATTATTCTTTTTAACACGTTCTCCTTTTTTAAATATTGGTACCACATCTGCCAATTTCCACTCCATGGGTACCGATCCTAATTTTATTGAATTATTAAATAATGCAGTTAGAGGACAACTAAGCTCTTCCTTGCATTCCTTTAATATTCTAGCATATATTCCATCAGGTCCCGGAGATTTATGAGCCTTTAATTTATCTATTTCTTTTATTACCTCCTCTCTCGTAATATTTATTGAACTAAGTATATTATCGGGACTGTCTCTGTAAATGGATTCTACTTCCGGAATATTTTCCAAGTTTTCATTTGTAAATACAGATAAGAAATAATCATTTAAACATGTACACATCACTTTATCGTCATCTGTGATATGGCCATTGGCTACTTCAATTGGTCCGACTTTTTCCTTAAATTTTGTTTGATAATGTTGATAAAACCCTTTAGGATTTTCTTTAGCTTCTCCTGCTATTCGAACTTCGTATTTTCTTTTCGATTCTCTAACTATCTTTTTAACTTCCCTGTTTAACTGTATATATTGCTGCCTCACCTGCTCTTCACCTCTTTTTAGTTTCCTGTATATTCCTCTTTTAATACCTATAAGATTCTTTATTCTATTGTTCATCCATTTAGGGTCATTTTTTCTTGATCTGCAATGTTTCATGGGAATATAGTCTCTCTGACTATTCTTAAGAGTCATGACAAAATTGTTATATTCCTCATCCAAATTTATATTAACTGACGGGCTGCTGTTCTTTCCTGTGAGAGAATTTAATGTATTGATCTTATCTTGTGATAATCCTTGGCATGTGGTACCCAAATTTCGGGGTAATCCGCTACCTGCGACCTGACCTGCTGGATTAACTACCCACATCTGTACCCCAGAAATCCCTTCCCATACCTCATTAGATAATTTAGTTTTTAAGCCCTCAAAATCTCCTGCTCTAAAGTTTGGAACAATATTCTTATTTTCCTTTATAGTTTCCTTGAAAATTATGTTAAATCTAATGGAATCATGGTCACTGTTGCCCAATTTTTCACCAACTTCTAAATTTGTAACCATATTCTCTCTATTACTAAGAACTAAATCTAGTGTATTCACTCCCCGTGTTGCTTCATGTACATGCTGAGAAAGGAAATTGTCTTCTACTACTTCCAAAAACTCCTTAGAGCTACTATCACCTGTTATGGTTTCCCAGTTAATATGTCTAAAATTAAAATCGCCTACAATGCAAACTCTATTTGACCTGCTCACTTTAGAAATTTCATCGTATATAACTTGCGACTCTATATTATCTAGATCAGGTGGTCTGTAGACTACTCCTACAACTAGACTTTCTATATTATTTTTAATTTCAACCCATAAGGTTTCTGAATTTAGATTTGTCTTAATTCCAGACTTAATGCAGCTTCTGAGGCTATCTTTAATATACATAATTACCCCTCCCCCTCTTTTATCTGCACTACGATCAGCATTATAAAGTTTATATCCTGTAATTATGTACTCAGCTTTAAGGTGTTTGCTTTCTAATTTAATCCAACTTTCACTAATGCATATTATATCCGGTCTCTCACTACATACTATGGCTCTCAGTTCTTCTATCTTGTTACCTAAACTACGGCTATTTGTATAATATACTTTTAAACTTTCTCTAGCTTCACCCTTCTTGTGGCTATTCTTTTTGTTAATATTTGTTCTATGTAACAAATGGTTCTTATCCTTAGACTCCCAGTTATTTGACCCACTATTTACTGAACCCTTACTGACTAATTTCTCTGCACAAGTATTAATCATTTCATTATTTGTGTCTAACAAAACCCCCCTACCTCTCTGTCTATCATACCAGCCAATACCGAGACACCTGAATTAGAAAGATGCACTCCATCCCTTGCATACATATGCTTACGACTAGTGAAGTGATCCCACCCGTCTATAAAACCTATATTATTCTCCCGACAGAAGACTTTCATCCTAGCATTTACTCCTATAGCTCGAGACCACCACTCTGAACTTTGGCTAAGCCTAGGGAGAATACCACACATCACAGGAACTGCACCCCTTTTCCTAATCTTATCCAGGGCTTGTCTATACAACCTAATCAGCTCTTCACTTCTACCATCCTGCACGTCATTTCCCCCAGCTATCAAACAAACAACATCTTTTTTCTCAATCCAGCTATTTATTGACTCACCCACCTTCTTCATACCTGCTCCAGGGAAAAAATATTTTCCTCTAACTCTGTGCCTGAGTTTCCTGTCTACATATCTGCATAGTGAATCCCCTACAATTACCAAAGAACGAGACTTA
>JAXCGZ010001470.1:0-15237 GCA_037179515.1 Halocaridina rubra
TTTCCAGAAAGCGTTTGACACTGTTCCACATGGGAGACTTATTAGGAAGCTGCAATCAATGGCTAGAATAGGTGGAAATGTTTTGGAATGGATAAAAACTTACTTAGAAGGAAGGGAACAGAGGGTTAGAGTAAGACACTCAGTGTCTGAATGGAGAAGAGTTAGTAGTGGAGTTCCACAGGGTTCAGTTTTAGGGCCACTTTTGTTCCTTGTATATGTAAATGACCTACCAGAGTGTGTAAATTCATTCATGAATATGTTTGCAGATGATGCAAAGCTTGTGAGGAAAGTAAAAAACGAGAACAATGGTAGAGAACTTCAGGAGGATCTAAATATTCTGCATGAGTGGTCAGAAAAGTGGCTAATGAAATTCAATACTTCAAAATGTAAGGTAATGAGAATGGGTACAAGTGCAAGAAGGCCCAAGCTTGACTACTCAGTGGCTGGAGTACAACTTCAAGAGACAGAAAATGAGAGAGATCTAGGAGTAAACATACTGGCAGATTTGTCTCCAGAAATACATATAAATGGCATAGTAAGGGCAGCATATGCATTCTTATCAAATGTAAGGGTAGCCTTCAGGCACATGGACAAGGAAATGTTCAGAAATATTTATGTAACCTATGTGAAGCCAAAACTCGAATATGCAGCCCCCTTTTGGAATCCGCACTTGAAAAAGCACATAGCTAAGCTTGAAAAAGTTCAAAGACATGCCACGAAACTGGTGCCAGAAATACGCAATCTCAGTTATGATGAGAGGCTGATGTCGCATGACTGAAGTCTTGCTACAGGTCAAAGGTGAAATTGAACGCTCTCTCAAGTGTTTTGCTGGGATAAGGCCAATATTAAAAGGGTCACGGAAATCAACTCCAGGTTCGAAGTGGAGTCCCTCCTATTTTGGGGAGGAGCTATTTCAACAAGCCTATTGCAAAGGAGAGGGTGGCAATTGTCTATTGCCATTGGGTATCTCCCCAAGTCATTACATACATATAGGTCAAATGCTCATGTGCGGTATTTGGGAATAGAGGATTTGTTTGGGTCTCTCATACCTTCTTGAGGCACTTGGCGCCGGGAGCTGATCTCCGTGACCCTTTTAATATTGGCCTTATCCCAGCAAAAACACTTGAGAGAGCGTTCAATTTCACCTTTGACCTGTAGCAAGACTTCAGTCATGCGACATCCCTCCCCACTACCCTGAAATATCTCTTATTTCAGTTTCATCATCCTAACTAACATTTGTTTACAATAAAAACGGGGCCGAATTATTTAAGCTATTATCTAAGAAATCCTATATCTATGAACTCTAAACAGATTACACGAACATAGCATATATATATATTAATGATTTTTTTTTCTTTTAAAGTAAATCTACAGACAACTAGAGCATGCAGAGTCTATTTCCTTGTTGGAAATCTTTAATACAAACATATTCTTATATTTAAACAAAAATAACCTTAATCAGTATAATTTCAGTGTGTAACTAATATCAAACATTAATTAAGATCAAAAGTCAGTTTAGATCATAACGTTAATTCATCTACTTCTCTCTTTTCTTCAAAAGACAAAATTGAGTTAGTTACAGTAAAAGTATGACTCATGTAGAACATTAGCAAACAAATGAGGTAGAGTATTGACCATAACATCAATAGTAATTTCTATAAGAAACCTTATCTTATAATTTCTACTCCTATCATTATTAGGGGCATTGATTTATCTTAAAATTAAGCCTTAAAAACTACTCCTGAAACAAAACATTTGTTACTGTGAGTAAAGTCAAAACATTCACTATTTCAACATTCAATTACTATTCAGAGACCAATTAATATGAGAACTTAATGGACACAAAGATTAAATCATAAGTCAAACAATAATAATGCTAAAGCAAAACAAAGATATTATTCAGGTAGAAAAACAACTTATTACTATTGGTGCAAATCATACAATTTATCAATGGCACTTAGTTTTCGCTTAAAATTATCTTAAGGCTAGTAAAACAAATAAAATAAAAAAAAATTAAATTTATCTTTTAGCACAGTGGTCAAAGACGGTGGGGACATTTTTCTTTCCCATTTTTTTTTCTTTCAGTTCTAATACGTGGGTAATTTTAATCAACTAATAAGGGATTTTCCATACCCTTCCTTTTTTTCTTCACTAAAGTTTGGACATGTATAGGGATTCCGTTTTCTTTCTGTTTGGATCCCATCAATGCGTGTACGTGGCTTCTAAAGGTATTATTAAGACGTTTTAAAAGACTTTTTTTTTTTTTCTTTCCTTCACTACAGTTAGGACATATATGGGGATTTCCTTGTTTCTGGGATTTCATCAATTCGTTTACATGGCTTTTTAAAGTGTTATTAACATACTTAAACAAACTTTTATTTTTTTCTTTCCCTTGCTCATGAAATTCTTGCTAGGCGTTATGAAACGGTTTCCAAGTTGACCTCAGTTTTTCACTCCCCCGCCGTCTTCACTGCAGGCCCAGGTTCGTACACTACCATAAATTATCTTCTTTCTAAGATAGGCAAGACAAAGAGGAAGCGATCGATGCATCTTCCGAACCCCTCCAGCCTGGCTTTTTCGTCCTACCTTCGGGCCGATCTGTACTAAGACCACCCTTGTAGGAGACCTGCAACGTCACAGCGATTCTCTTCAGTACTGCATACACACGTACCTTTGAAGCAGACCTCGGGATGAAAATTTGAACCTATGTCACTACTACAGTTGTAAGAAAGGTTCCCTATGACTTCCGGGTACCAACAATGGCCATACGTCGGTAATCTGAGGCTATACTTTGCCTCCCCTGCAACTGCAAGTGATTGCAATCTCTATTCAATGGGCAACAGGGACTTGTTTGAGAGAGAACAAAATCTAAAGACAGTTAGAGACCGGGCCTTGCCAGCAGCAGACTTAACACAGTACAGCTTAGTTAGCCTCCCCCTTTTGGGGTGGAAATCAAGAATTAGTCGTGACAGGAACTGTAGTAATTGGAGCTCTGAGTACATAGATGTTAAATAAGAATAAAGCAATATAAAGAAGATGTTTTTCACCAACCACGCTACCATAATTATAACTTGTATAAAACAGAAATCTCCCGACATATTTGGTGTCATCAGGTGGAACAGTAACCCCACTATACTACAAAACGGGTGACAAGCAGTGAGATAACCCAGTCATCCTACAATTTGGTGACACTCGGAGGGACACCATCTTACAAATTTGGTGTCAGTAGATGGGATAGCAAATCATACATCAGTTAGTAATACTACAAATTTGGTGTCAGTAGATGGGATAGCAAATCATACATCAGTTAGTTATACTACAAATTTGGTGAACAGCTCAGGATCAATCCACGCCGATACTTTACCGAAGAGAAAGAAGAAAAAAATATATAGCATCTATGGAAGAAAAGTTCAAGTGAAGAAACTTCTAGACGCTTACCAGCAGTGAGAGAGTGACACCGAGAGAGTCAGAGCTCCCCCTTCACTTACAGTATTGGCAAGCCCCCCCCCCAGCAGTAAAAGTATCAACGAGAGTATTAATGGAAGTCACCGTCGCACTGAGCCAAAGTGTGACCGGGGCATTGAGTGAAAATGCCCATTACAAGAAGTATAAAACAGGAAGGGACATTACTGATCCATCAGTGCGTACCTGAAGAAGGAAAAGAAAAAAAAATAGTAGTTGTAGTAGTTGTAGCAGCAACAGCAGTAATAGTAGCAGCCAAATCAATCACTCGCCTTAATTTCATATAATCATATATGAAAACAAAGAGTTGAAGATTAGTAAACAAACTAGTACTTACATACATTTCTGCTAGTTACAGTGTACATACATTTATGCTAGTTACAGTGTGGTTCATAACTGCGATTCATCAAATGAAAAGAATTCTGCCGTCATAACATACTCCCAGAATTAGCATCTGAAAAGGAAAACTACTCCTTAAGTACAAATAACAGTAAATCATTACCTCATCGCTGCCTTGTCCTTAACCTTTTACTTTTTCTTCGGCTTAATGTTTTCTTCGTGTCCTCGCCTTTCTTTATGAGGGCAATATTCTAGCCTGTCCCGGTGGGGGGGGGGAATCTAAAGAAAAGGCACTGTGGCCTCATTTAGGTTCATCTTTTTTCACCCAGGAAACACAACTTTCAAATCGTAATATCAAATTACATAGAATCAAATGTTCACATTGTAGCCACCTCTCTCTCTCTCTCTCTCTCTCTCTCTCTCTCTCTCTCTCTCTCTCTCTCTCTCTCTCTCTCTCTCTCTCTCTCTCTCTCTCTCTCTCTCTCTCTCTCTCTCTCTCTCTCTCTCTCTCTCTCTCTCTCTCTCTCTCTCTTTAGCTAATTACCCACATATTTGGAATGGTAAATGGCTGCAGTGTGATGTTTGAGAAGAAATTTCTGACATAAGAATGCATCGTTTTGATGACTTACTTGCCCATGTAAGAACTCCAGTTATTTGTTTAAGAACATTATTGAAAGCCAAATCAAATGTTTTAGAAAGTGACCTCTTGAAGGTACCTTCATTATTCGATAAAATTGAAGCTTCAGAGAAGAAGCTTCATTTAACTTAATGTAATAGAAGCCTATATATAAATGGTGGCTTCATAAATTAGCGATAAAAGGTGGGCATATACAGATGGATCATCTTGAAGGAAAAACTTCTTCAAAATAGTACTTAGATTTGACTCCATTTTGCAAGCTTATAGGAAAGTATGCATAAATTAATGAAAATGAATGATATATAATTTATGCATTTAGAAGAGAAGCCTTTTTGTAAAGGCTTCCAGATTTGGAGAGAAAGGCTTCATAAATTAGTTATCATGAGTGGTCTTAACTGAAGCATTTGGAAGAGAAGGCATTGTACAGTCTTAGTGCACCACGAGAACTGCAAATCTAATACCTACACAAGGCTTCTTTTGCTCTGAATAGCTTCTTAGATTAGTGAAGCGTTTGGAAGGGATGGCTTCAAACAGTTTTAGTGAATTATGAGAACCATAATTCTAGTATGCGAGGGCTTTTTTCGTCATGAGACAGAGCTTCACGCTCATGCATTCTTTCTGCCTTTATTATTTTTATTTTTGAGACGAATAATGCCAGTATATCCGAGACAGATATTAAAATTGTTGTTGTTACTAATGGTTTTTGTTGGTAATATGATCTGAGTGGTGAGCGGCGTCAGCCTCCCATACTCCGTTCTTCTTTTTGTTTTATATATATATATATTATATATATATATATATATATATATATATATATATATATATATATATATATATATATATATATATATATATATGATTTTTTTTCCTTTTTAGAATTGGATGGTTCAGTCCAATTGAAGTGATGATGTTGTATTGTTGTTGATCTTGACAAACAAAAACAAACTTTATTTCCATTTCAATACAATGGGTATTCGTCAGCCAGGACAAGCCCCAACCCCCCACTGTGGTGTCCAACCACAGCATTTCCTGCCAGTAAACAGCTTAAACTCTCGGTCTTGGACGGGAACCGATCTTTCGACCTCGTGAATGCGAAGCCAGCGCGTTACCACTGTACTAGCCAGGCGAAAGCTACAGCGTGCGAGGTGATAATAGATATTCTAAGTACTTAACACTTAATTTTATTTAGAAGCTTCCTGATTCCTCTATGCCTCAATGCCCCCCGTCCCCTTAGGATAAATTTATAAGATCTTATTTCTGCCCCTATCGAGTTCTAACTTCTGACTGACTCTCTGTGTGCGACTGACCCTTACCGTCTTGTATGACTAAGATGGCAGGGCTTGGTGGCTTGGACAGACCAGCCAATAAGCTTCTAGCTGGAGGAACTCTCCTCTGGTGTTTTCACAGGTACACATATGTACGTACATATAGATATTTTTCGTGGGAATCTGAAACTGAGTTTCAGCAACTTTGACCTCTATCGGCTCTTAGTGCCTACAGTGTGAGAGGCCTAAGGCATAACAATATATCGGCATAACAATACCACGGCACGTACTCAAACCAGCGTTACACATCCAACGGCAGGTACAGACACCAGGATCCATGGGCTAACCCCAGAACACACTACAATGATGAATTCCCAGCAGAATCCCACAGTCGAAACTACAACTATGACTATGGATACCACCCCAATGAAACATGGTAATACCTCGTCTCCTGCTGTTGCTGTTACTGCTGCCGATGTGAAAGTTACTTGTAAATATAATGATAGATTATCTGTCGTACATATAAATGCACAATCCCTGTTATCCCATATACTAGAAATTGAACATATGCTTGTACAAGAAAATATTGATGTTCTTTGCATTAGCGAATCATGGCTGTATCCGTCAATTAATAATGCATTTATTAATATTCCTTCATATAATATTTATCGCTATGACAGTGGTAGAGGTGGAGGTGTATGTTTATATGTTAAAAATTATTTGAAGGCCACTGAACTAAATCTTGAAACTGAGAAGCACGAAGGAGTGGAAGATAAATGGATCTCTGTCCAACATAAAAAGTTTCCTTCTATTATCATAGGCTGCGTGTACCGCCACCCCAAAGCCTCGGTAACCTCTTTTAGCTATATTTTGGACGTTTTTAAGGAGATTATTTTAAAAAACAAACCAGTTTTTATATATGGCGATTTTAATGATGATCAACTAAAAAGAGAAAAGAAAATGAGTAGACTTATTAAGAATTTAAATCTAGAACAGATTATAAATAAACCAACTAGAATCACTCCCACTTCAGTTTCCCAAATCGATCTAGTAATAACAAACTCCAAACATATGATAACTAAGTGTGACGTAATGCCAAGCCCTATAGCAGACCACGAGGAAATTGTAACGTCCCTAAATATTCGCAAACCAAAGAGACAACCAATCTTTAAAACATTCAGATGCTTAAGAAATTATTCACAAGAATTACTTTGTAGTTTACTTATGAATGAAGTACATAAATTAAATGAAATTCTATATACCGATAATATAAATATACAAGTAAATATTTTAACCAGTGTCTTATCATCATGTATAGATCGATGTGCACCACTCGTGACAAGAGAAATATTTCGTCCCCCCGCTCCTTGGATAACAGATGACATAAAAAACATTATGAAAGAAAGAGACAAACTACAAAATGAAGTAAAACTACAAAGAGATAATATTCCTTTAAGAGAAAAGTTTACAGAGCATAAAAAACAAGTAAAATCATTATTAAGTAACAGTAAGAAACAGTATTACAAAAATTAATTTCAAAACGCTAAAGGCAATATCTCTGATACATGGAAAATTGCTAAAACCGTGCTTTCCAATAACTGTAATAAAAGTAGTAACATATCAATTATACCCGATGAGGTAGATGTAAGTGCTAAAGCAGAAAAGTTCAATAATTTTTTCGCTGAAGTGGGGAAAAAAACCTTTGAAAAAACAAAAAAAGAAATAATAAATGAAATCAATAATAGTAATGGTGGTAATAATAATGATGATGGTAGTAGTAATAATAATAGAAATGTTGATAATGGTGTAAATAATAATGATGGTGGTAGTAATGGTAATGATAATAGTGATGATGGTAGTAATAATAATAATAATGTTAATCTTCAAGAACATAGTGCATTCAATAGAAGTAATGATGTCTTTAACCCTACTACAGTAGATTGTAATACAGTAATCTTAGTAATAAAAAATCTGAGAGACTCTAATGCATATGGATCAGATGGAATTTGTTTGCGTTTTATTAGAGATTCATTATTTGTAATAGCTTATTATCTGACGGTAATAATCAATACTTCCATAGTTACCAATATTTACCCAGATTTATGGAATAATCCCCATGTAATTCCTGGTTTTAAAAATGGAAATCCTGACGACGTCTCTAACTATAGACCAATCTCTTTACTACCAATTTTATCAAAGATACTTGAAAAGATTGTTGCAAATCAGTTAAGTGAGTTTCTTGAAAAAAATAAACTTATTGCAAAAAGTCAACACGGTTTCAGGCCAAAATTATCAACTGAAACTGCCTTACTGAAAATATCAGATGAAATATACAAAAATATAGATAATAAGAAAATATCATTGCTACTACTACTCGATCTTTCTAAAGCTTTTGATAGTGTAAACCATACCATTCTATTAGAAAAATGCAAAAAAATGATCATTGACCCAAGCTGGTTCGAGAACTATTTAAAAAACCGCTACCAGTCAGTCAGAATAAAAGATGTAGTTTCAAGTCGCAAGAAGGTATTGTTTGGGGTCCCTCAGGGATCGATCCTAGGACCTATACTTTTTCTAATATATGTAAACGATCTAGTAAAATATTTACCTAACTGTTATGTCATTCAATATGCTGACGATACTCAAATCTTAATTGAAGGAGAAATTAATGATTTAGAAAATATTATTCGTAGAGCAGAAGAAATTTTGTATATGGCTAAACGTTACTTTCTAAAAAATGGTCTGTTACTTAATGAAACTAAAACCCAATCTATTCTTATCGGATCCAGACAATTATTATCAGAAGTTGATGACAATCTTCATATAAATTTTAACGGTAATATCATTAAGCCAATGAACTCGGTAAAGAACCTAGGTGTCTATTTTGACCGTTACATGAATTTTGAAATGCATATAGATGAAATTTATAAAAAAGTAATGGGTACTCTAATATATCTAAATAGGGTAAAAGACTCATTTGAAACATCAACTCGTATAATAATTGTCCAGTCCTTAGCTATGAGTTTAATTACTGTCTCAAAGTTTGGGGATGTACAAATAAGACTCAGTTACAAAGAATACAAAAGTTACAAAACTTTGCAGCACGAGTGGCTGTTGGCAATGTAAGAAAATACGAGCACATCTCTCCTGTTTTAAAAGATCTAGAATGGATAAAGATTAGAGATAAATATGTTTTTGATATATGTACCTTTGTTTTTAATATATTAAGAAACAATCTTCCTGACTGTTTGTATAATTTTTCTACAGTAAGCTCAGTTACCGGGTTAACTACCCGTCAAGGGGAAGATTTATTAGTACGAAGGTCTAAAACTGATATTGGCTCAAGAGATATAAACATTCGTGGACCTCATTTATATAATCAGCTTCCCAGAGAACTAAAAAATGCTGGTTCAGTGTATACTTTTAAATATAATCTTAAGAAGTTACTCTTAAAGGAAGATTTTACTTGTAAATTTTAATAGTACACCCATATTTGAATACCCAATGTACGTTGGAAATAAAGTCTTATTATTATTATTATTATTATAGTTGTTAAAGCACCCTCCAGCCAAGAAAATTCATGGTGAGTATCAATTACACACTTGACTTTTCCCAACTACATGGCCCACTTCTATTTCACTCTTTCTTAAGCTTTTCTCACGACCCTGAGAGGCTTCTGTCCCCCCCATAGGTCATTTTCTTTTTCTCTTACGCGGCATTTTCTTTTACCTGCGATGGGGGAAACAAATATACCGCCTCCGTGTTCACCTGCATGTCAGGACAGTCGACTAAATGGGGCAAAGCGAGAGGATTGGAAACGCCCTCCTTTTTTCCTTCCACAAAGAATAAAGGCTCTGCTTTGTTTCGGCCATCCCCTTACAAGGGGGATCGCTGTCCATGTGTATGGATAGAATTTGTTTCAAAAGTTAATAAATTAAGAATTTAATGATGGATAAATGAAGATGTTATCATTAGAGATATGTCTAATGATATGTCTTATTTTGTATGATTATGGAAATATTTATGTATTTATGTCGTTCTCATTTATATATTTCTTTATTTATATTATTCAATGGTGAATTCGTAAGTGAATTTCTTTTTATATAGAACTGTGAAGTAGGTATTGAAACTATATATATATATATTATATATATATATATATATATATATATATATATATATATATATATATGTATGTATGTGTGTGTGTGTGTGTGTGTGTGTGTGTGTGTGTGTGTGTGTGTGTGTGTGTGTGTGTCTGTCTGTCTGTCTGTCTGTCTGTCTGTCTGTCTGTCTGTGTGTGTGTGTGTGTGTGTGTGTGTGATTACCTAATTGTGATTACCTAATTGTGTTTACGGGAAAGAACCCAAAGCTCGTATCTTCCCGTCTCCTGATCGGTTCCATTTTTAGACTTAGTGATACTTATCATACCTGTCCTTAAAACTATGGATTGAGATAGCATTAACTACCTCCTCGCTTAGCGAATTCCAATTATCAACTACTCTTACACTGAAAAAGTATTTCCTTACATCCTGCAAACAAGTTTTCTTCCGAAGCTTCAAACTATGACCTCTACTTCTAGTGTGTGTGATTACCTAATTGTGATTACCTAATTGTGTTTACGGGAAAGAGCCCAAAGCTCGTATCTTCCCGTCTCCTGATCGGTTCCATTTTTAGACTTAGTGATACTTATCATACCTGTCCTTAAAACTATGGATTGAGATAGCATTAACTACCTCCTCGCTTAGCGAATTCCAATTATCAACTACTCTTACACTGAAAAAGTATTTCCTTACATCCTGCAAACAAGTTTTCTTACGAAGCTTCAAACTATGACCTCTAGTTCTAGAGCCAGCCATATCGAAATATCGATCCCTATCCACTCTATCATAACCATGAAGGAATTTAAAGACTGTCACCATATCCCCCCTTACTCTTCTAGCTTCGAGTGATGGCAAGTCTAATTCCCTCAGCCTCTCATCATAACCGAGATTGCGTATTTCTGGCACCAGTTTCGTGGCATGTCTTTGAACTTTTTCAAGCTTAGCTATGTGCTTTTTCAAGTGCGGATTCCAAAAGGGGGCTGCATATTCGAGTTTTGGCCTCACATAGGTTACATAAATATTTCTGAACATTTCCTTGTCCATGTGCCTGAAGGCTACCCTTACATTTGATAAGAATGCATATGCTGCCCTTACTACGCCATTTATATGTATTTCTGGAGACAAATCTGCCAGTATGTTTACTCCTAGATCTCTCTCATTTTCTGTCTCTTGAAGTTGTACTCCAGCCACCGAGTAGTCAAGCTTGGGCCTTCTTGCACTTGTACCCATTCTCATTACCTTACATTTTGAGGTATTGAATTTCATTAGCCACTTTTCTGACCACTCATGCAGATTATTTAGATCCTCCTGAAGTTCTCTACCATTGTTCTCGTTTTTTACTTTCTTCACAATCTTTGCATCATCTGCAAACATATTCATGAATGAATTTACAGACTCTGGTAGGTCATTTACATATACAAGGAACAAAAGTGGCCCTAAAACTGAACCCTGTGGAACTCCACTACTAACTCTTCTCCATTCAGACAATGAGTGTCTTACTCTAACCCTCTGTTCCCTTCCTTCTAAGTAAGTTTTTATCCATTCCAAGACATTTCCACCTATTCTAGCCATTGCTTGCAGCTTCCTAATAAGTCTCCCATGTGGAACAGTGTCAAACGCTTTCTGGAAGTCTAGGAATATGCAATCTGCCCAGCCCTCTCTTTCCTGTAAGATTTGGCTTACCTCATCATAAAATTCTAATAAGTTTGTTACTGTTGATCTTCCTTCTCTGAAGCCATGTTGCCTCACTGACAAAAAGTTGAAGGATTCCAAGTGAAGAGAGATATGTTTCCTTAGTAGTTTCTCCATAAGTTTGCAAACTATGCTGGTCAAGGAAACTGGTCTATAGTTCAGAGCCGTATCCCTCCTTCCCTTTTTGAAGATAGGTATCACATTTGCTTGTTTCCAGCATCTTGGAATCTCCCCCGACTCCAGTGACTCCTTAAATATGATACTTAGTGCCACTGATATTGTGTTTGCGCATTTTTTAAGCACATGAGGGGATATATCATCAGGACCTGTAGCTTTATGAACATCTAAATCCATCAGCGCTTTGCATACCTCTGTGGCTGTAAGGTTGATGTTCTCTAATACCGGCCCTTGAGCTTCTATCACTGCAATCTGAGGGGGTGGGGTATTTTCTACTGTAAATACTGACTGAAACTCCTTGTTCAATTCTTTGCAGATCTCTTCGTCCGTCTCAGTGATGCTTCCATCCGCTCTCTTTAGCCTTAAAACCTGTTCTTTTACCTTCAGTTTTCCTCTGATAAAGCTGTGGAAAAGCTTGGGATTTTCTTTAGCCTTCCTGGTGATGTCCCTCTCATAATCTCTCTCTGCCTCTCTCCTTTTACTTAGGTAGTCATTTCTTGCTCTTTTGTAGGTTTGCCAGGCATTTATGTTTTTTCTCCTCCTATACCTTTTCCAGCATTTGTCTCTCCACTCCTTAGCTCTTTTACACCCATTATCGAACCATTTCTCTCTGGCATGAATTACACCTACTTTGGTGACAGGTATGCAGCAATCTACTATCTTCCCATATTTCTCACAAAAGATGTCATACATTTCTTGTACAGATTTGTTGTAAAATAAGGTTCTCCAGTCAATAACTGCAAAAAGCTCATTCATTTTGATGTAATCTCCTTTCGGATAGTTCCTCCTCATGTCCTCAGTGCCTCTACTCTCAGGAAGGATGTCTTCAATGATATACTCCATCAACAACACACAGTGGTCACTCTTTCCAATTGGTGGTTCATACTCAATATTTTCAATATCCAACACATTATCTGTGAACACCAGATCAAGTAGTGATGGCTCATCCCCACCCCTGGCTCTTGTTGGTTCCATTACATGTTGGTGTAGGAAATTCCCTTGTACGCAATCTAGGAATCTTGCCCCGAATGAGTCCTCACCACTGTGTGGGTCAAGATTTATCCAATCTATCTCTTTATGATTAAAGTCTCCCATAATCAAAATCCTACATTTTTTCTCCCGCGCCATGTTAACAACTGAGTTTATGACTTCAATCGTACCTATATGACTTTCCTCATAAATTTCAAGCCTATTTTGGTTCCTTGGTGGGTTGTATACAACAGTTATTATAATGCTCTCTGACCCAGTATTTATGCGAGCAACAAGAAATTCCCTGAACTCACTTTCTATAGCCAAGTTTATTTCTTCAACTTGAATCCTCTCACTTATGAGCAGTGCTATCCCTCCACCAGTCCTCTCAGATCTTTCGACCCTTAGTATTCTGAAACCCTTAGGAAAAACTGTGACACTGTTTATGTCCTCACTCAACTTACTCTCTGTAATTGCTACTATATCTGCCTTACTGTTGTGAATCCTATCTTTTAATTCTACTGCCTTACCAGCTAATCCATCAGCATTTGTGTATAACAATCTTAATGAGGCCCCATCCCCTGATCTTCTGTCATTATCTTCTTTATCTCCCCTTTGTCTGGAAGTATTCTGTAACGAAAATTTTTCTTCTCTTCTTCATTTCTTTCATCATTTAACCTTCTTGCCTCTTGCAACAAGTTTTTTATCTTTCCCATCTCTTCCTGTGTTCTGTATCGTCTAATGAACACTTCTTTGCATTCTTGAAGGTCTTTTAGACTTTTTTTTCTCAACAATATTTCCCTACATGTCTCCCCTCTTTCAAAGGTTACTTTTGTTGGTCTCGGCTTTCCTTCCCTTGAATATTTACCTAGTTGGTGTATGTTTACAATATCCTCAGGACCACATACTACTCCAAGCTTTCTTATCAGGTCTACAACGTTAGCTTTATTTTCTTCAAGTCTCCCCTGCCATGTTGGCTCCTGGGATTCACTTATGCCTGAGATTACCACTGTCTTCTCCTTATCAAGTGCCTGTCTGATGAGTGGGTTTGCCCTTTCCATCACAACGTCTTTCATTTTTTCGATTACTGTCTCTTTATAGTCAACTGTTTGTATGTTTTCCAGTGCCACCACCTTTACAGCCTCTTTTACTGCCACATTCCCCTTTAGTGCATCAGCAAAGGACGTTTTCATGGCATCATTTTCCATATTCAGCTCCTGGAACTCTTTTCTGAACTGTTCAATGTTTTCCTTAATCTGAACATTCCAAGCAGCAATCTCGTCTCTCTCAGAAGAGAGCAGTGAACTAACATCTAATTCCTTTAGGTTGTCATTTAGCTGTTTGTTTTTATCTTCTTGTTTAGAAATTCTAGATTCTAGTTGACTCTTTTCCCCTTCCAGCTTCTTTATTCTTTTTTCTAGTTCCTTTCTCTCCTGCCCCTGTGCTTTATTTGCTTCCTCCAAAGATCTTATTTGTTCTCTGAGTGTTTCATTCTCTTTCATTTCTCCATCCATATTCCGAATTTTATCATCAAGGCTTGTAACCATTTCCTCTAACTTCTTGATTCTCTGTTTAAGTCCTCTGATGACTACCCCTTCTCCCGACCCATGGGTGGGAGAGGTTTGGGACAGAGATGGCTTCATTTTTATGTTCTCCCTCTCACAGAATATAGAAAGAAGACGAGAAAGAGGAAAAAAAAGAAAAGAGAAAAACTTCTAATTTACCTTCACACAGAATTTTTATATCTCCATATAAGTGCTATTTAGTGACTCAGTTTGTCTCCTTTCTGGTAACACACATCTTAACTTAAAAACTTGACCATGGTAATTTAAGTATAAAAAGAAAAACAAAAACAAAAGTCAAACCTGAAGGAAAATTTGAATTTGTGTTCGAGGTGGCACCCACCTGTTTCTGTTATATATTCTTCCTAACTGATAAACTGACTTGCTAACCAAGATATGTTATCACGGGATTTAGACTTTACATTTAACTCAATATATATACAAAATAACAAAATAGTAAAAGAGAAAGCTAAAAGAAAAGCAAAAAAATGACGAAAATATGACTGCTGTACTACTTGGCAACTTAACTCAGTACTGTTGACAGGTGGGTATTTGGTAATTTTTTTTCTTTTATTATTCAATTTTTTCGTGTATCAAACTAACTAACTAGTTAATATAAATGGGAAGGATACTGATTTTAACAATATATAGAACCACAGGATCAGGTAAAACGGCTTAAGAGCTTTCCCCAGTTTACACAAAAAATTAGGTAATGTGGTGTGATGGCTCCGATGGCTCCACGTCTGGCAACTCTTCTAGATTTCCCTCAAGGCAGAAACTGGACGGCAGCTTCTCTCTCTTCCTCACGAAAAAGTTCTCAATTTTTTTCCTTTAATATGAACAGTCTCGTCTTAAAACAAATATAAGTTCTTGTACTCACAATACTCTGCAGGATTTCGGATTTATGGAAATTATGGTAAAGTTTTCCACTAAGCACTTAGTCACTCGAAACAGTTAAAAATTTAAGAGGAGCAATTCCGTGTGTCACTGAACGCGCGCGCGTATGTGTGTGTGTGTGTGTGGGGGGGGGG
>JAXCGZ010001471.1:5000-10000 GCA_037179515.1 Halocaridina rubra
AATAATCATTTCTTAACTATAGCACAACCAACACAGGAACAACAAATTGTGCAATAAAACTCACACCGACAGTTTCTTAATAATCCACCAGACTTTTCGTTTTTCTTGTATCCTGTAACAAGGGAGGAAGTCACTAAATATATAAAAACCTTAAAACCAAATACTGCGTCGGGATATGATGAAATTCCATCAAAACTATTCCAGGTCACTGCCCATTACATTGGTACCCCACTTACCTACATAATCAATCTATGTTTTCAGCAAGGATGTTTTCCAGACAAACTAAAAAGTGCTAAAGTAATACCTATATTTAAGTCAGGCACTGTAGATGATGAAAATAACTTTAGACCTATATCTATCTTACCGTCTTTAAGTAAAGTGTTTGAAAAAGCGATTGTTCACAGACTTAAAGAGTTAATTGAAAAGTTCAGTCTATTATCCTAAAATCAATATGGATTCCGTAATAATAAGACCACTGAAAACGCAATAATGAACTTTACAAGTGATATTTATCAAAATTTGGAAAATAAAAACTTTGTTGCATGGGTTTTCCTAGACTTGTCCAAAGTATTTGACTCATTGGACCATGATATACTAATAGAAAAACTAACTTGTGTGGGTATTAGGGGAACACCATTACAGTTATTTAAGAGCTACTTGAAAAATAGAAAACAAGCCGTATATTGTAATGGGAAAGCATCTTTGTTACAAACTATTGAAAGGGGAGTACCACAGGGATCAATACTGGGCCCATTGTTATTTTTAGTTTATATAAATTATATTTCCAATGCCAGCATTAAATTCAAATATATTCTTTATGCAGACGACACCAACCTTCTCTTGCATGATAATAACCTTGACCACCTGCATTCTTTTTTAAAAAGTGAACTCGAAAATTTTAACAACTGGGTCTCTTTTAATAAATTAAAGCTAAATGTTTCCAAAACTGGCTATATCTTATTTCAAAATAGATCTGTAGTACACAATATTGGTCAAGTTAATATGAATGGGTATGAAGTTAAAAGAGTTGCTTGTAAGAAATTTTTGGGAGTAATTATTGATGAAAATTTAAGTTGGAAATATCATATTCAATCTGTCTGCTCAAAACTGTCCAAGACGTGTGGAATTTTGAATAAAATTCGCCATAACCTAACAAATGAGGCCTTAAAAAGCATATACTATTCGCTGTGTTATCCTCATATTATATACTGTTTGTCCATCTGGGGTTGTACTTGGCCGCCAATTGTAAGGGATGTATTTGTAACTCAGAAAAGACTGATCAGAACTATTACATATAGTGGAAAATATGACGCAACTTCCTCTTTATTCAAGGAGCTAAACTTGCTTAAATTTAATTACTTGATACAATATCTCTGTCTTATTATTATACATAATAATATTAATGATAACAATCATAACAGAAGATTCACTGTTTTGGCCCAAAATGTTGGAATGCATTACCAGAAGATTTAAAAACAATAACTGGCACAAATTTATTTAAAAAGAAACTAAAACAGCATTTATTTACTAGGCAAAATCAAGCAGCTGTTGATTAATAATTAATACAGTATTGGTGCTTCATTATGTCCAGATTAAGGTCAAGCTACTGCTTTGTTTTATTACAAGATAAGTATGAGATTGCTATATTGGAGCTTTTGTTAACTGTTGCCGTCATACTTTAAATTATGTGAAATGCATATTACACTCCCTGCCAAGGAGCTCTTGCTCAACAGGCTAGTGCCTCTGAATATAAAGTACATATTTATTCCTGTATATATATTGAATATTTGGCAATAAAATCTATGACTATGACTATGACATACATACATACATACATACTTACATACATACATACATACATACATACATACATACATACATACATATATGCATGCATACATACATACATACATGCATACATGCATGCATGCATGCATACATATATACATATATACGAATGTATATATATATATATATATATATATATATATATATATATATATATATATATATATATATATATATATATATATATATATATATATATATATATATATATATATATATATATATATATATATATATATATATATATGCATATATATACATATATATATATATATATATATATATATATATATATATATATATATATATATATATATATATATATATATATATATATATATATATATATATATATATATATATATATATATATATATATATATATATGTATATATATATATATAAATGTGTGTATGTATGTGTAGGGAACACACTTAAAAATAAGTAGTAACGTGCAATTTAATTTTCTAATGTTTATCGAGACTGGAAAAAAAAATTATAGTGAAAATAATTTCCTTTTTCTGAGCACACATATAATGATTAAAAGTGTAATAACAGACTTCGTGTTTTTGAAAAAAAATAATAGTTAGTTTCATAATTACTTTTTCAAGTCACCAACAAATATTGACTATGTAATTGATTATGGTGTTTAGTGCTCAAAAATTAAAAATAACAAGTGATATACCGCAGCTATTTTCATAACAAAAATATATATTTATGTATATGCATTTATATATATGTTAGATATATGCATGTATATATATATATATATATATATATATATATATATATATATATATATATATATATATATATATATATATATATATATATATATATATATATATATATATATATATATATATATATATATATATATATATATATATATATATATATATATACATATACATATATATATATATATATATATATATATATATATATATATATATATATATATATATATATATATATATATATAGTGTGTGTGTGTGTGTGTGTGTGTGTGTGTGTGTGTGTGTGTGTGTGTGTGTGTGTGTGTGTATGAATATATTTATATATGCATGTATCGACGCAAACTATATATGTATGTTTTTTTTATAAAATTATGTGTGAACGAAAGTATGTGTGCGTGTATGTATTTATGTATTAGTGAACATTATTAAATAGTTAACATGACTGTGATTATGTAAGTAATGTAATGTAATGTGCGTGCGTATGTGCGTGCCTGCGTGCAGGCAGATAGGCAGGAAGGAAGGCCGGAAGGCAAGCAGGTAGGTAGGTAGGAAGGTAGGTTGGTAGATAGGTAGGTAGGTATTATTTAGCGTGTACATGAATGTACGCGCTTTAATGTGTATTTACCACTAGAATACCTGCTACAATTTATACTACTGTTGCTAATAGTACTGCTACTTGTACTTTCTCTACTACAGTTACAACTTCCAATGCTTTACTAACTAAAAGAAGTGAATGAATAATTTCTTTGTAGATCGCATGGGTTCCAGCTTGGAACCAGCTTTATCTCTTAACAACAACAACAAACCTTTATTTCCATTTCATTATACAATGGGTATTCGTCAGCCGGGAGAAGCCCCAACCCCCCACTGTGGTGTATCATTATGTCCAGGTTAAGGTTAGGCTACTGTTTTTGTTTTATTACAAAATAAGTATGAGATTGTTATATTGGAGCCTTTGCTAACTATTGCCGTCATACCTTAAATTATATGAAATGTATATTAAAGTGCCTGCCAAGGAGCTCTTGCTCAGCAGGCTAGTGCCTCTGAATATAATGTACATATTTATTCCTGTATGTATACTAAATATTTGGCAATAAAATCTATGACTATGACTATTATTGTAAGTTCGAGTCACGGTTGGGGTAAAAAATGATTCATATTTTCGCATATGTAATGTGCGTAATTGGTTATTGTATAGCCAGAATGAGATTGGGAATTGAATTAAATTCGAAAATGAAGCCATGAGTGAGGTTGCGGAATCTGTAATATTAAAATAGTGGCATTCAGATAAAATGCGTTCATTCCTAAGTATAGAGGATATAAGCTATAAGGTTGGATTCCTTTTAAACCTTCTGTGGTGTGAAGTTGGTAGCGCCTTGAATTAGTAATTATAAGTCCTAGGTTCGAGTCCCAGTCGGGGTAAAAAATGATTCATGTTTTCACATATGCAATGCGCTTAATTGGTTATGGTATAGCCCGAATGAGATTGGGAATTGAATTAAATGCGAAAATGAAGCCACGAGTGAGGTTCAGGTATCTGTAATATGAACATAGTGGCATTCAGATAGAATGCGTTCATTCTTAAGTATAGCAGATATAAGCTATAAGGTTAGATTCCTTTTAAACCTTTTGCGGTGTGTAGTTGGTAGGGCCTTGACTTAGTAATTATAAGTCCTAGATTCGAGTCCCGGACGGGATAAAATATGATTCATGTTTTCACATATGTAATGTGCTTAATTGGTTAATATATATATATATATATATATATATATATATATATATATATATATATATATATATATATATATATATATATATATATATATATATATATATATATATATATATATATATATATATATATATATATATATATATATATATATATATATATATATATATATATATATATATATATATATATATATATATATATATATATATATATATATATATATATATCTATATCTATCTATCTATCTATCTATCTATCTATCTATCTATATATATATATATATATATATATATATATATATATATATATATATATATATATATATATATATATATATATATATATATATATATATATATATATATTTATTTATTTATATATATATATATATATATATATATATATATATATATATATATATATATATATATATATATATATATATATGAATCATTTTTTTACCCCGACCGGGACTCGAACCTAGGACTTATGATTACTAAGTCAAGGCGCTACCCCACACCACAGAAGGTTAAAAGGAATCCAACCTAATAGCTTATATCTGCTATACTTAGGAATGAACGCATTCTAACTGAATGCCACTATGTTCATATTACAGATTCCCCAACCTCACTCGTGGCTTCATTTAGGCATTTAAATCAATTCCCAATCTCATTCGG
>JAXCGZ010001472.1:0-15175 GCA_037179515.1 Halocaridina rubra
ACCAGGAATGATAAAAAAAATTCCAAGCTTTTCCACAACTTTTTCAGAGGAAAACTGAAGGTAAAAGAACAGGTTTTAAGGCTTAAGAGAGCGGATGGAAGCATCACTGAGACGGATGAAGAGATCTGCAAAGAATTGAACAAGGAGTTTCAGTCAGTATTTACGGTAGAAAATACCCCACCCCCTCAGATTGCAGAGATAGAAGCTCATAGGCCGGTATTAGAGAACATCAACTTTTCAGCCACAGAGGTATGCAAAGCGCTGCTGGAGTTAAATGTCCATAAAACTACAGGTTCTGATGATATATCCCCTCATGTACATAAAAAATGCGCAAATTCAGTATCAGTGGCAATAAGTATCATATTTAAAAAGGTGTTTATTTGGACAAACAATTAATTCCTCAGAGCTCCAATTCTTACAGTTCCCTGTCACTATGATTCCCACCCCCAAGGGGGAGACTTCTAAGTTGTGGACATGACTTCTGCCCCTGGTGAGGTCTGATCTCTAACTAACTGGGCTCTGTTGCCACTCGTGGAGGTCGGTACGTATCGAGTGCGTCACTGCCATCTGGCAATTATAGGCATCTATGAAATGTCGTGTGAAGCTATAGACATCTATGATATACCTTACGCACATTATTATTATCATAATTATTATTATTATTATTATTATTATTATTATTATTAATATTATTATTAAACTCATTTTTTATTTCACATGTTTATGGGAAAGTAATGTCTCACTAGCTATTTGGATATCTTTCCAATTCCGGACACAGACATGGTTGAACAGGTTTTCTCCCCAAAGATCTCACTATTTATGAAGTTCAAGTCATGCACACACATTCGTCCAAATGCACCTAAAAAAAAAAGAAGAAGCGCTTAGCAAACACCGAGAAGCAGCTATGAAAAGCACTTTGTTTGTTATTCTCGAACACAGACTCCAAATTTACAATTCAATGCTTATTCGTGTATTGAAATAAACACCAGCGTGTGTTTCTGATCTCTCTCTCTCTGCACGGGAAAACAACAGCTGTATCTTACGTGTTTGCTTAAGTCTTTATCAAGAGGAACAATGAGAAACAGGCATCTGCATATCATTATTATTTATAAGGACTGGATAATGCAGGCGATCCACGTGCATTATTACCAAATATGTGCGGGTTACAAAATGGAGGAGGAGGAGGAGGAGGAGGAGGAGGAGGAGGAGACGGAAATAGAAGAAGAAGAGCGGAGGAGGTGAGACAGGAGATAGTGGAAGAAGGGAGGAGGAGGTGATGACAGAGGAGGCGAAGGAGGAGGAGGAGGATGTGGAGGCTTATATGGAAGAGCGAGAAGAAAGGTGAGATGGTGAATGCGGAGGAGGGGGAGGATACAGCATATAATGAAAAAGGGAGTAAGGAGGCCTTGGTGAAAGAGGAGGAGATTATGGAAAAGGGAGAGGAAGAGAAGAAGAGGAGAATATGAAATGGGAAGAAAAAGAAATAGATGAAAGGAGTAGAAAGAATAGAAGAAAAGGATAAGAAGAGAAGGATGATGAGAAAGATACTGAAGAGATTAGAGAGGGAAGACAAATGGAATGAGGCAAAACAATATGAGGAAAATAAAGAAAAAGAGATAACGTGAAACTGAGAGGAAACAGAAAATGCAAAAGACTAGGCACGAGGAAGAAGAGGAGGAGGTAGAAGTACAGAAGAAAGAAAAAAAAAAGATGAGAAAGAGAAAAAGAAGGAATTAAGGGAGGAGGGAGAGGAGGAGAAGCGTAGAGAGAGGAGAAAGAAGGGGAGGGGGAGGAGGAGGAAGAACATGAGAAGTTTGAGGACGAAAACAAGAGCAGCGCTCAAGCATTTGATTTATGTTCATTGCAACGCATACTGGTATATCCAGGCCACTCATCTCCAGAGCAACGCTCACAAGTGCCTTTTACTCATCTTCAGAGCATAGATCTCTCATATTGAGAAGATGGTGGCAAAGGAGATGCGGAGCATGAGGAAGAGGAGAAGGGGGAGGAAGAAGATCATAAGGAGGAGGAGGAGGCAAGTAAAGAGAGACGAAGAGGCAGAAGATGAAGGGAAAAAAGAGTAAATGATGAGAAGGAAAATCATTGGAAAAAGAAGAGGAGGAGAAAGATGAAGGAAGAAGAGGAATAGGACGAAGGAAATAAGGCATATACTCCTAGGAATATAATTGGCAGAAAACCATGTCCTGCAGCTCTGCCTTAATGCCATATAGCTCTAACAATTCTTATTTAATAACATGGAAAAAAAATCAGGCGTTCTAAGATTATTTAATTTCATATAAATTTGAAAATAAAAGGAAAAAGCAAATATATAAAAATTAATTACTAATTTACTTAACATAAAATTAGATGGTCACGAGAAGAGTAGCGGTTTTTAACGACTATTTACATTCAAATTTTGAGACTTCTACTATTTTTTCCCATCGAACTCCTTGGAGATAGTATGACTATAACAATTTTGATGCATATGATTAAAAAAACTTTAAATTCGAAACTAGATTTTTTTTTTCGTAAGAAATAAAAACAAAAAAGGAGAGATCTATCTGTCATAATTGCAAATAATCGAAACGGATTTATTTCGTTTGTGGTAGATCCTGTCAACTAATGAAACTTATTGAGTTCACCGAACATGGTCAATTCTGGAATATAATATTCATAAGACAAGGCTTCAATAAGGTAGGCTTACGTGTGTGCGTGTGTAATTACCTAATTGTGATTACCTAATTGTGTTTACGGGAAAGAGCCCAAAGCTCGTATCTTCCCGTCTCCTCATCGGTTCCATTTTGTACTTAGTGATACTTATCATACCTGTCCTTAAAACTATGGATTGAGATAGCATTAACTACCTCCTCGCTTAGCGAATTCCAATTATCAACTACTCTTGCACTGAAAAAGTATTTCCTTACATCCTGCAAAGAAGTTTTCTTATGAAGCTTCAAACTATGACCTCTAGTTCTAGAGCCTGCCATATCAATATATCGATCCCTATCCACTCTATCATAACCATGAAGGAATTTAAAGACTGTCACCATATCCCCCCCTCAATCTTCTAGCTTCAAAATATGGTAAGTCTAATTCTCTCAGCCTCTCATCATAACTGAGATTGCGTATTTCTGGCACCAGTTTCGTGGCATGTCTCTGAACTTTTTCATGCTTAGCTATGTGCGTTTTCAAGTGCGGATTCCAAAAGTCAAAAGTCAAAGTCAAAGTCAAAAACTTTATTCCATCAAAAAGGGGGACTGCATATTCGAGTTATGGCCTCACATAGGTTACATAAATATTTCTGAACATTTCCTTGTCCATGTGCCTGAAGGCTACCCTTACATTTGATAAGAATGCATATGCTGTCCTTACTATGCCATTTAAATGTATTTCTGGAGACAAATCTGCCAGTATGTTTTCTCCTAGATCTCTCTCATTTTCTGTCTCTTGAAGTTGTACTCCAGCCACCGAGTAGTCAAGCTTGGGCCTTCTTGCACTTGTACCCATTCTCATTACCTTACATTTTGAAGTATTAAATTTCATTAGCCACTTTTCTGACCACTCATGCAGACTATTTAGATCTTCCTGAAGTTCTCTACCATTGTTCTCGTTTCTTACTTTCTTCACAATTTTTGCATCATCTGCAAACATATTCATGAATGAATTTACAGACTCTGGTAGGTCATTTACATATACAAGGAACAAAAGTGGCCCTAAAACTGAACCCTGTGGAACTCCACTACTAACTCTTCTCCATTCAGACACTGAGTGTCTTACTCTAACCCTCTGTTCTCTTCATTCTAAGTAAGTTTTTATCCATTCCAAGACATTGCCACCTATTCTAGCCATTGCTTGCAGCTTCCTAATAAGTATCCCATGTGGAACAGTGTCAGACGCTTTCTGGAAGTCTAGGAATATGCAATCTGCCCAGCCCTCTCTTTCCTGTAAGATTTGGCTTACCTCATCATAAAATTCTAATAAGTTTGTTACTGTTGATCTACCTTCTCTGAAGCCATGTTGCCTCACTGACTAAAAGTCGAAGGACTCCAAGTGAAGAGAGATATGTTTCCTGAGTAGTTTCTCCATAACTTTGCAAACTATGCTGGTCAAGGAAACTGGTCTATAGTTCAGAGCCGTGTCCCTCCTTCCCTTTTCGAAGATAGGTATCACGTTTGCTTGTTTCCCGCATCTTGGAATCTCCCCTGACTCCAGTGACTTTTTAAATATGATACTTAGTGCCACTGATATTGAGTTTGCCCATTTTTTAAGTACATGAGGGGATATGTCATCAGGACCTGTAGCTTTATGAACATCTAACTCCATCAGCGCCTTGCATACCTCTGTGGCTGTAAGGTTAATGTTCTCTAATACCGGCCCTCGAGCTTCTCTCTCTGCAATCTGAGTGTGTGTGTGTGTGTGTGATTACCTAATTGTGATTACCTAATTGTGTTTACGGGAAAGAGCCCAAAGCTCGTATCTTCCCGTCTCCTCATCGGTTCCATTTTAGACTTAGTGATACTTATCGTACCTGTCCTTAAAACTATGGATTGAGATAGCATTAACTACCTCCTCGCTTAGCCAATTCCAATTATCAACTACTCTTACACTGAAAAAGTATTTCCTTACATCCTGCAAAGAAGTTTTCTTACGAAGCTTCAAACTATGACCTCTAGTTCTAGAGCCAGCCATATCGAAATATCGATCCCTATCCACTCTATCATAACCATGAAGGAATTTAAAGACTGTCACCATATCCCCCCTTACTCTTCTAGCTTCGAGTGATGGTAAGTCTAATTCCCTCAGCCTCTCATCATAACTGAGATTGCGTATTTCTGGCACCAGTTTCGTGGCATGTCTTTGAACTTTTTCAAGCTTAGCTATGTGCTTTTTCAAGTGCGGATTCCAAAAGGGGGCTGCATATTCGAGTTTTGGCCTCACATAGGGTGTGTGTGTGTGTGTGTGTTACATAGTTTATTATTATTATTATTATTATTATTATTATTATTATTATTATTATTATTATTATTATTATTATTATTATTAAACATTCTTAATTTTAAAATTTCACTGATCAGTATTTGTAAGAGCAGATGTACACATATCCTAAAAATAGTGCACATAAGCAAATACACATAACATGCGTAAGTGTGCATATTTGCTGGCATGCGCACCTCTACGTGTATTATCTTCTCATCTTGTATTCTTACCATCTTTACACAGTCTTCTATATAAAAGGTATATAGAAGGCACGAGCGGTTTTTTACAAGTAGGCCTATAGACAGTCCCCCTGAAGAGAATTTTTCTTATCTTGAATGTCTAAGAAATAGGCCTACATACCCCGGCCTCCTAAGAGAAAGTTATTATGTAAATAAAACGTATACATGTACAGTATTCATAATAATAAAATATAAAAACTCGTAGTATTCATAACTAGAGCATATTTGTGTAAATAGAGAGATATGTTTGCCATTTAATGAAAGAAAACAAGATAAAAAATCTAATAAAAAAATGCCCTTGGAAGTCCTACAAACCTACATTTTATGCAATAATAACGCATGCGAGGCTAGATACAGGACACCGTTGCTGGAGGATTTCCAGCAAAAGATAGCCTACCCACCTACCTATGCCCTATATACTAACCTACCTACCGGCTTAATACCAACCCCTCAGCCTACCCAACTCCTAATACCTTCCTACCTACCTACCTATTAACCTCCATCCCTACCTAACAGTAACGCCATGACGTGAGGAGAAAGAGTAATAATGTAAGGGGTAAAAACGAGGTTAGGCCATGTCGCTATTCCTCGTAAAGGAACAGAAGTAGTAGTAGATGTAGTAGAAGAAAGATTTAGAAGGGTTTAGGTGAGGTCATTCAGTCGTGTGTAGTGCCTTTGAGTGCGTATGTATTAGGAATTAAGTTACTTATATTATAAGTTAGTGTGGAGTTATGTGATTTATAGTTATTAAAATGATTTAAGTGTGGTGTTGTGTGGTTTAATGTTTTTTTTTTCTAAGGTGAAGGACTTGTCTAAGTAACGAAGGTTACTTAAATTATAAATATGTATTATTTGGTGTGGTTTTTAGTTATTGGAATTAATAAAACTTTGTGTGTGATTTGATGCGATTATGCATATTCATATCTACTTAAAATGAATTCTGTTTTGTTTGATTTTGTGTGATTATATGATGTAAAAACATTGATTCTAAAAAAATATAGTAGTAGTAGTAGTAGTAGTAGTAGTAGTAGTAGTAGGTAGTAGTAGTAGCAGCAATAAATAAAAAAAAAACACCCTTTCAAAATTAAGAATTTGAAGGAGACTACAGAGTATCTGCGAGTTTGTCAACTTGTAAACGAATCTTATAACTTTGAAAAGTAAATATTTAGGCTGGCAACCTGATCGAGCTGGAATGAGAACCCTCCTCAAATTTCAGTTTCATGTAGTAACAGTAGTAGGAGTAGTAATAATTGTCTATCTATCTATCTATCAGTATACAGGAGCCATATTCCTTGACTCACTGTGGGAAAAGAATACAGAGGAGGGGGAATTCCCCGTCCCCTCGCTCCATCCCATTCACTCGAGTTTTACGACACGTAGGAAGTATTCTTGTCACCTCCTTCAGGAGGGAGTAGTGGTAGTAGCTGAAAGAAATTTGCACAAGAGGATGCTCGAGATGTTGTCCACAATACTTCACAGTCATAGAACTTTAAAAACTAACAGTTATGTTGGCAACCTTTCCGAGTTAAAATGATGACATTGTTCCCTCAATAGAAAATAGTAGTAGTAGTAGTAGTAGTAGTAGTAGTAGTAGTAGTAGTAGTAGTAGTAGTAGTAGTTTTAAGAAATACATCTATCCATAACATTTTTTCAATACAATTTTCTTTATTCTCTTTCCAGATGCTGTTTGACAAGATGAAGCCTCTACTATTAGTATTTCTGATGACAGTTTCCTTGGCTTCAGGCAGGAGCAGACCAAACAAAGGGACACAGCCTCCTACTACTGTGCCTCCTACAACACTTCCTCCACCACTAACTACAACACCTCAGAAAGCTGTACCTCCAACAACAGATTCTGTAAAGACTACGGAATCTACCACAAATAAACAACCAGACGAGGTAGTTACAACTGGACCTCCCTTGGAAAGAACAGATGATATTTTTGTAGCACCTTGGGATAAATCTGTGGAGATTGTTGTACCCCAGAAACCTCTGGGGCCAACAGACGAAGATATAATAAAAGTGATCAACTATTTCCTGAAATTCTACAATATTTTCGTGGATAAATATACAAAAGGGAAATGGGATATTGGTATTGGATCGCATATTATTGTTATTATCCTCTTCGTGGCCACGATATTGATATTAGTGGGTTTTACACACATTGAACAGAACAGGAGTTTCAACTCTGACCTTCTGCGATTCGAAGACCTTCTAAAACTCTCGGAAGTCGTCTCCAAGGCCCTTCAGAAAGTGTATTGAAAAGAGCCACTGTCAGCAAATCATCAAATAAATACTACAGTAATATAAAAGTTAAGATTCAACAATGACGCAATATTCGATATTCTGGATGTGGGTAGAAAAATAAAAGTTTTGATGTTGGGAAAGTATATGAGAAAATAGATATTACAAAAGTTCCGAATATTTGGATGTGGGTGGAAATGGAAAAATGTAACTAATTACACAATTTTTGGATATCTGGATGTGTTAAGGGAATGAAAAATGTAACTATAACACAAATTTTGAATATTTAGATGTGGCCGGAAGATGTAGAAATGTAACTATTGCACAATTTCTGAATTTTGAGTAGAAAATGGAAAGTGGAATGAATTTTTCATTTTCTTTCGACGAAAAAGAATTTCGAAAAATAAATAAGGAACCACGACATTCTCAGTAAAACTTAACCTAACCTAACCCAGCGTCTCACAGAAGAAATACTAAAACCAATATATATTTTCAAGTATACTGTATTTTACACTCTTATGGTGCCAGTAACATGTTTTCTAAGAAATTTAATTAATGTGTTCTTTAAGGCCAGTGATAATTTTAAGGGATATATATATTATATTATATATAATATATATATATATATATATATATATATATATATATAATATATATATATATATATATATATATACATATATAATAATAATAATAAATAATAATAATAATAATAATAATAAAGAGGTTCTTGTGATACGAAAGTTCTAAGTAAATATATAAATAAATAAATTAATTTATAAGTAAAAATTGGGACAAATAAAAAGCAATAATATGTAATTAGTTAATAAAAAACACAAAAATTATATTTTCATATTATTGAAGTTATATTCAAGTTGAAGTATTTTGTGAGTAATTAATTTATCTACTTATTAATTATATATTTACTTAATTTTCTGTTGATATCGACTTTTATTTATTTCATCTGTTATTCATCATCTATTTAATTTTTCATATTTGTAACATTCAATCTATTTATAATATCTGTTAAACATATTTTGATAAATAAAATTGAAATAATGGAAAATATGATTATACTTCCATTGTTTATACATATTAAATTCTATTTAAATAAATTACCTCAATTGGAATAACAGAGTTTTCTTCTCCCAAGAAAATAATACTAATAAATTACTTATTATATGTTATACTAAAATATACATATTGGATTATTAAAAAAAAATACGTTTTAATTAAAGATATGAAATGGGCTTCTACACTGCTCCAAAGTGCAATTAAATATTATTAATATTATTAGTTATTGCACACACACACACAAATGAGAATGGGTACAAGTGCAAGAAGGCCCAAGCTTGACGACTCGGTGGCTGGAGTACAACTTCAAGAGACAGAAAATGAGAGAGATCTAGGAGTAAACATAGTGGCAGATTTGTCTCCAGAGATACATATAAATGGCATAGTAAGGGCAGCATATGCATTCTTATCAAATGTAAGGGTAGCCTTCAGGCACATGGACAAGGAAATGTTCAGACATATTTATGTAACCTATGTGAGGCCAAAACTCGAATATGCAGCCCCCTTTGTTGGAATCCGCACTTGAAAAAGCACACAGCTAAGCTTGAAAAAGGGCAGAGACACTGCTCACGAAACTGGTGCCAGAAATACGCAATCTCAGTTATGATGAGTAGGCTGAGGGAATTAGACTTACATCACTGGACAGCTAGAACAGTGAGGGGGGATAATGGTGACAGTCTTGAAATACCATCATGGTTATGATAGAGTGGATAGGGATCGATATTTCGATATGGCTGGCTCTAGAACTAGAGGTCAGAGTGTGAAGCTGCGAAAGAAGACTTCTTTGCAGGATGTAAGGAAATACTTTTTCAGTGTAGGAGAAGTTGCTCTCTGGACTCTGGCTAAGCGAGGCGGTCGTCTACTGCTCTCTCTACTCCATCGTTCTAAGGACAGGTCTGCTACGTCTCACTACGTCTAAACTGGAACCGATGAGGAGACGGGAAGATACGAGCTCTGGGCTCTCTCCCGTAAACACAATTCGGTACTCACAATTCGGTACTCGCACATCTCTACATCTCTCTCTACTTCTCTTCTTGAAAAAACTATGTCTTCTTTACTAGCTAAACTCTTGATCCAAGGTTATGTGCAAAGAGCTTATCTGATATTGTCTATAGGAAAGTCTCGCTCTCTCTCTCTCTCTCTCTCTCTCTCTCTCTCTCTCTCTCTCTCTCTCTCCTCTCTCTCGCTCTCCTCTCTCTCTCTCTCTCTCTCTCACTCTCTCTCTCTCTCTCTCTCTCTCTCTCTCTCTCTCTCTCGCTCTCTCTCCGAGATGGAAAGAGCCTATAGAAGAAAAAGAAACCTTACTAAAACAATGTAGTCCGAAAAGAAGAAAAATCATTTCAGGGAAGAATTTGCCAAGTAGAGGGGAAAGAGCAAAGGAACTTGGAATGTTAGAAGAGAGAATTCCTGCAGAGAAGGAGATCTGAGAAGATGCTGACCTTCGCAGAGAGAATGAGGAAGAGCGAGAGAGATGATTTGAGAGAGAGTATTTTGCTAGAGCAGGTAAGTCCACAGATGAAGAGTCCCAAGAGAAGAATGACTTGATGATGAAGCAGCCACAGGATTGCCATCGCCAGCTGAGAGAGAGATGAGCAAGAATTTGAGACCGCACCCGATCGATTGAGTCACACTTATTCTGATCATAAAGAACCTCAAACCAACAAACTCTTGAGGTTCCGATGGCATACAACTTCGCGTCCTAATTGACTCATTGCCAGTTACAGTATTTTTTCATTTTAGTCATTGTTAATACATCCATTGTTACAGGCATTTATCCTAACCTCTGAAGCATCCCTATGTCATCCCCGTTTTTAAGAGTGGAGATACTAATAATGTTGAAAATTATAGGCCAATCGCACTTCTCAGCATTCTGTCTAAAATACTTGAGAAGGTAGTTGCCACCCAGTTAATAAATTTCTTGAAGCAAATCGTACGATGATGAGAGAGAGACAGACACGGTTTTCGGCCTAGACTTTCGACCGAGACGTGCCCTGACTTAACCTTACTGATAAAATTTATAGTAATATTGAAATAAGAAAATATCACTTTTATTATTGTTAGCTTTGTCTAACGCATTGGACAGAGTACACCATCAAGCTCGTAATGAGAAAACTTTCCAAAGTTCATCCTGACTCATTTTGGTTCGAACATTATCTGAAAGATCGAATTCAATCAGTTCGAATGGGCTCGACTCGTACTCTGTCTTCTTAAGACTATCAGGATTGGCGATCCGCAGGGTTCAATTCTGGGACCTCTGCTTTTCGCTAATAGCTGTTAATGATTTACCTCAATTTATACGAGATTGCCTACTCGTTATGCATGCTGATGACACCCAGAGTATGCTTACTGGTGACATTGATAGCATTCCTGAAATCTTAAAAAGGGCTGAAGATATATTAAACTGTGCCAGAAGTTCTTTTAACAGTAATGGTCTTTTACTGAACGAAACTAAAACTAAGTTCGTTATTTTTGGAGCAAATCAATACCTGTCCCGCATATCCTGAGAACATCAGTATCCCTATCCACAGTCTATCACTCTTCCCATCGAAGGAAGGTTAAAGATCCAGGAGTCACCATGGACAGTACCCTGCCCTTTACTCTTCATATCGCTGAACTACAGAAAAAAGTGAACGGCACCCTCTAATTCCCTGAACAGAGCCTCTCATCAAAGATCCGAGCCTGATTGTCGGGTAATTCTAGGACAACCATTGATTTTACGTACGCGCAACTACTGTCTGAGACTTTGGGGTTCCACGACTAAGACCCAGATGTTACGCGTGAAAAGGCTCCAGAATTGTGCTGCAAGAGTTGCCAAAGGGGGGGGGGGGGCGCATAAATATGATCACGTGATTCCCCTCTTTGAGAGATTGGGTTGGCTAAGGCTGCACATGAGGTTCACATATAATATCTGTCTTTTAGTTTTTAAAATAAATCATGGAATATTACCGGAATGGCTCGTCTCATGTGCCAACAGTGAATCAAGTGCGTATCAATAACGTCAACACCAGATATCAGAATTCTTTTTACGTGCCCAGAACTTCCACTGATAGTGGGGCAAGAGCCTTAAATGTACTGGGCCCCGAGACTATGGCACGCTTTACCCGCAAACTTAGGAAGCTGCCAAGCATTACCCTCATTGAAATCTCAGCTTTTACATCACCTAAGCTTGATAAGTGATTTTAGTCTCAAAGTTATCCTCCCATTGGGTCGACAACGTGTATGTATGCTTATTTTCATGTGTAAATATTTTGATTATGTGCTTTGCAAATTTCATTCGGTTCATGATGACATTGGACATTTGTAATTGGGAATTAGACTTGCTCATCACTCGTAATAGCCATTTTTGAAGGAGTAAAGTGGGGGACTTTGACTTTGACTGTGACTCACTCACTCTCTCTCTCTCTCTCTCTCTCTCTCTCTCTCTCTCTCTCTCTCTCTCTCGCTCTCTCTCACTCTCTCTCTCTCTCGCGTCTCTCGCTCAAGCTCTTACTGCTCGCTTCCAAGGTGATTCGTGCTATCTATTTGTCTGAGTCTGGCATGGCATCTATTGCTCCTTAGCTATCGGTCTATCTGTCTATCGATCTAGCTATCAGTCCACCCACCCATCCACCTATCTTGCTAGTGCTCGTGCTGCTGCCTCAAGTGAATGCCTGATGTGTCAGTGTCAGAGAGAGAGAGAGAGAGAGAGAGAGAGAGAGAGAGAGAGAGAGAGAGAGAGAGAGAGAGAGAGAGAGAGAGAGAGAGAGAGAGAGAGAGAGAGAGAGAGAGAGAGAGAGGAAATGCAATATATTCTCTCATTCTAAGTGGCAGCTGGGGCCGTGCCCCCAGCTGCCCATCCCTTCTGAAGGCTCTTTTCTCCTAATCACCAAAAGCTACGCTTTAATTCTCAGAGGACCAAGAATGTTCTCTCATGGATACCCTCTATCCATTACATTCCTTTGGGAATAGTTTCCACATCAAGAAGAGACTAAAATTTATTCACTAAACGAAGAAATTTGATTTTTTTTTTTTACTAAATAATAACCGCACACACAAGCATTTAAAAAAGATGCTGTTATCCCACTAACCCCACATATTTAATGATGTAGTAACTGGGTCTGCTAAGTTGGCAGAGTAATTTCAAAAGCTATCACCCGGTTAGAGGGGCAAGATAAATTTTGTTAATATAATTTAATTGTGGGGACCCTGTCAGTTTCTGCAGGGTGTTATATCTCTACCTAACTAATTGTCTATCTATCTATCTATATATCTATCTATATATATATTATATTATATATATATATATATATATATATATATATATATATTATATATATATATATATATATATATATATATATATACATACATACATATACCTTGGCTGTTTCCCCCTTTAATTGGGGGGTAGCCGACATCAAGAAAGGAAAACAAATAGGGGGATTACTTTGCTCTATGGGCAATGACGAGGAAGCTAGCGACCGTTCAGATGGCACTGCTGGAGTTCCACAGCCCATCCTCCCGGCTCTTCCACAACCTGTGTCGCTTCACAACTGCCAGCTCCTCCTACTGCCCCTACCACAGGGCTATCTCTGTAAGATGCAGCCCCGAGGTAACAGCAGGTGCCCATCAGAGCCGCGTCACAATCGCTCGCCACTCATTCCTATTCCTAGCACGCTCGCTTGCTTCCCTCACATCCATCCATGTATATATATATATATATATATATATATATATATATATATATATATATATATATATATATATATATATATATATATAATTCTAAATGAAGCCGGGAGGAAAGACAAATATTTTCTATTATTCCAGAAATTTGTCTCGCGGCCTGAAGCTTGAGAATCAGCATTAATACTTTCACAAGCTTGACCAAGTGACCCTCATACGGCTGCCTTAACTCATCGTATGCTGACGGGGCAGGGGTAACTCATTTATAACAATCCTTATCTGATGGTAGACTTAATGATGTGCGATTCTCTATATGTGATCGATCGGCAAGGGTGCCTATTTTGGCACTGTGAGTGCTCAGAGTATACAGTGTACATGCGCATACAGTATTCGTATGTACAGAGTATCCATGTGTATACAAATACATATATAATTTTCTTTGCTATCTTCTGTTTTATCGTCAGCTTTTATCATGTTCATATGGAGTCACTATTTTTACAGCAAGATACCCGAGAGAGAGAGAGAGAGAGAGAGAGAGAGAGAGAGAGAGAGAGAGAGAGAGAGAGAGAGAGAGAGAGAGAGAGAGAGAGAGAGAGAGAGAGAGAGAGAGAGAGAGAGAGAGAGAGAGAGAGAGAGAGAGTAGGCATAATGAGTATGTAAAAGAAAGAAGCACAATATTAGTGGTAACAAGTCTACCACAATTATTTAAGACCTAGAATGGGCACGCATAGGCCTATAATAATAATAATAATAATAATAATGATAATAATAATAATAATAATAACTAAATGTTACTACTAATACTAATATTATTAATGACGATGATGATGTTCTATCACACCCCTCGCACAATGATTTATAATGATACGCACATTAGCATATGCTCCTAGGAGCCGAGTGGCTAGAATACTCGAGTGGAGAGTTGACAGACCCGCGGTCGAGCCCACCGTGGGACGGTGGGAAGGACATCCAGCCTCACTTCCCCAGCCACGCATTGTCACTGTCCACGCTCATTAATGAGAATTAATAATTAGGCAAAAACACGTAAGAATCTAATTATTCTTAGACAAACTAAAAGAGAACTCTAAATAAAATGAATAAGCAAATGAATTAAGTTAGTCGGTGATGACTGAGAACGGGGAATTACTATCAATATTAATTCCTCTACTGACTTCAAGTTGATTAGAAGGAAACAAAAATTAGACAAAATATCTCACTTTCCGTTTTCTTTATTACCCACGGCGACATAGTAAAAGAAAACGGATTTTTTTATAGCAGGGTAGACTAAATAGATTTCAATTACCGATAGCATATAAGGTTAAAGATGTCATTGTGTAGCGATATACGACTTGTTTTTATATACTTTTAAATGAACTAAGCAAAAAATCTCTAAGGGGGGGGGGAGAGCAACAGAGAGGAATGAATAATTTAACTCAGATGATGAAGACTTATCGCCTTCGAAAGCTTGCACATCAAGGTTCAAGAAGCTTTTGCCAAATACTATTTCTGGTGAAGAAATATGGTACCTCAATGGGAGACGGTCAATTTATGCACTCTCTTCAGTGGAGATATTTGAGGCATAGTGTCCTCAGACTTATGAAAATTACGTAGTCCTCTCAGAGTTTTTTCTCTCTCTTTCTCTATTCTAAATTATCTAAATATCTACTAACTTGCCTATCTACCTACTTACATTCCTATCTACTTTACTCTTTTACAAGCGCACGGGTATGTAACCAATTATCTTGATCTACTTACCTGGATATCTACCCATCTACCTATATACCTATGCATCTACTATCCTACCTATCAAACTTACCTCTCTACGTCTTAAGAAGGACTTACCTTATTACTCTCCTCCTCTCTCTCTCTCTCTCTCTCTCTCTCTCTCTCTCTCTCTCATCTCTCTCTCTCTCTCTCTCTCTCTCCTCCTCTCTCTCTCTCTCTCCTCTCTCTCTCTCTATCTATCTCTCTCTCTC
>JAXCGZ010001473.1:0-15131 GCA_037179515.1 Halocaridina rubra
CTGTCACCAAAGTAGGTGTAATTCATGCCAGAGAGAAAAGCTTCGATAATGAGTGTAAAAGAGCTAAGGTGTGGAGAGACAAATGCTGGAGAAGGTATAGGAGGAGAAAAAACATAAATGCCTGGCAAGCCTACAAAAAAGCAAGAAATGACTACCTAAGTACAGGAAGAGAGGCAGAGAGAGACTATGAGAGGGACATCACCAGGAAGCCTAAAGAAAATCCCAAGCTTTTCCACAGCTTTATCAGAGGAAAACTGAAGGTAAAAGAACAGGTTTTAAGGCTAAAGAGAGCGGATGGAAGCATCACTGAGACGGATGAAGAGATCTGCAAAGAATTGAACAAGGAGTTTCAGTCAGTATTTACAGTAGAAAATACCCCACTGTGACAGAGTGTTTAGCTCAAAGTCACCAGAGGCTGTTAGATACCTTATTAATTAATTTAGTAACTTAACTGTTATTTTCTAATTAAAAAAATTAATTCCCACTTCTTGACTTTTGCAGATTATGATTATTTGCAATTTATATTTTAGCTTATAGCTAATTTTAAATATACCTTATTTACTCTTCTTGTATGTGTAGAAGTATAGTCCCGATATAAAGGCTGCTCCTATTTTCCGTCTGCTACGAGCCAAGAACATTCTGGAGATTGTTTACCAGTAACCTAACTTTTCATTATTATTCTCGTTTTATTTTATTTGCTTCCACTTGTTGCACCTAACTATACTGTCTCTCCCTTGCATCTCTGCTATAATTGCCTGCCAGGGACCACCACTAAAATAGTCCTTAAATGATATAAGAGCCAGTTACTGCTCTAGAAATGTATCCTACAGATGAACTCACCAGGAGGGACAATGAGACGCTCTCTTTTGGCGCAAAACTTCCAAGAGGCAACATCTCGCCTGAGCAGTCTAACTTTATTTCAAACCTTTTTTTTACGTGGCATCTTCACAGGAATTCATCTAGCACAACAAGGTGAAGGATAGTGTATGGTAAAGCTCGTGGGTCAAGCAAATTGGGTTTTTTTTCGAGAATTAGTTACATTCATTACTGGCTAAATCTTACGAATTTTATTCTCAGATTCCATTCCCATACAAACGAAATTTTGTAGATTACCAAACTGGAATTTCACTTGCCAAAGTTAATTCCTTAACCTGGAAATTACAGCTGATATACTTTGCTAAGAAGTTTCTTTTCATTGAATGTGATAAACGAAAATCTCATCCTCTGAAGACTGGTTATGAGCCCGTAAAAATCTCTCTCTTTTCCTAAATACATTCTAATTTCATTTCACCTCTTTCTATCATCGTAAATAAAGTGTTTTACGTCAAAAACTCGTCAATAAAGCTATTTGCTATATAAATTGCAAATAATTAATCATTTAGCTAAAAAGTTTTATGCTATAAACTGCAAATAATTAAAAGGTAATTTTACCGTGCTGGCTTTGCAAATATTTCTTGTTAACCACAATTTAATGAATGCATACTGTATTTATCTTGCTAATTCTTCATATGTTGGGGATAAAGTGTTTTGAGTTATAAGTTGCAAATACCTCAAAAGGTGGTTTTGCACTCTTGTTTTTCATTGCAAAGTTCTTGATAACCAAAAGTGAATGAATTCTGTATTTATCTCGTAGATTCTTCCTTTACCCTAAATAGAGTGTTTTACCATATTAATTGTAAATCAGTAATAAGCATTGCAACTTTTGTGGTTGCCCACAATTTAAGGAATACATACAGTACTGTATTTGTCTTGCTTATTCTTCATTTATTGTGAATAAATTGTTTTCCTTTAAAACCAGTAAAGAATTAATGGTTTTGTATGCTATTATGGTAGCATAAATATTTCTGGTTAGCTGTGAATAACCAATATATTTTTATCCAGTAGAATGACATTGGAAACTCATTATATGTGTGCTCATGTTTTCAGTTTCCCATTATAAACAGTGTGTCATTTCTGTTTCTGAAATTGCAGTGTCCTCTATTCTACTCTCCCTGTGTGACAGAGGTAATCATCGAGTTGAGGCCAAAGTCTTGGCATACGTCCGTGGTGCCGGGAAACAAAATCGTGCTCACCACCTCCAGGATTCGAGGTAGCATTCATAAAATTTAATTAGAAAATTCAATTCTTTTAATGTCATTGCATTTCCAAAATTAAAAGAAAGTTGAATTCTGAGTTTCATTTAACCGACTAATGGTAATAGAGATGAGGTGTTCAAGTTCAAATATCTGTTCTGTCTGTTTGTGAGCTCTTAACGGAGCTCGGTACTTTGAGTCCCCTTAGTAAAACAGAATCTTAACAACACTACCATCCTAACCTCCTACAAGATTGATGCCCGAACAGGGACCCGAACAGACAGACTGATTTTATAAATTTATTTTTATTTTGCTTTTTAACATTGCACATGAAACCCGATTACCATTGGCTCGATTATTGAAATGAATGAATTTTAGGCTGCACACGAAAATTTTCGCGCTAGAGACGTTGCGGATAAGAAATTTTTCTTTATTTTCAATATTAACTATGGTAACTAATATTTTCTTGTTTCCCATGTGGTAAACAATATTTCAGGAAATCTACATGAAATTATGTGGTAACAGACCTTAGAAATTTTGCATGACGAGAAGACTTGTCATTTAAAATTTCATTTATTTGCGTGATAAGATTGAGTTTTAAAGCATTCGTGTTTTATTTATCCGTTAAAGGGTGATACTTGTTAGGAATTGTTTATATTTCCTTGGGATTTAGGAATTGGGAGAAAGCATTGTAAGTATTTTGCTTATAATTGTGTTTTATATTCAAGCATTGACTGCTTATAGATTGGAAGAAACACTTTGGTGTCATTTATCGAGCCTAGGCTAAGCCTTTCATGTGTCTGAGTTGTCACTTGAAAATAAATTTTCTCATTACTAGTAGACATGTGTAATCTGGCTGCCTAGTAAGCTGTTAGCTTATCTTTGGTGTATTTTGCATAGGATCTGTGCCCTTTTGGCAACACTCCAGAATTTTACTTACGACATTTTATTTGTGGGTACTGCCATATACGCGCTCATACGCAGGCACGACCGCTATACTGTACTTGTTCGTATTACTTGCGACATTTTATCTGTGGGTACTGCCATATACGCGCTCATACGCAGGCACGACCGCTATACTGTACTTGTTTGTACTCTCAGGCACTGGGTGCAAGTCGGTAAAATTCGTTGTTACTCATTTCTTTCATTTGCACCATAACCGCAGGTACTGCCACGTATTGCTGTTAAGCAGGCACGATTGCCATCCTGTATTACCAGTGTTTCATGCACTGTTTTGCAACATTTTGTTGCTGTTGCACTTGATTGTTTTGCTCATTCCTTTCATTTGCATGATTACCGCAGGTACTGCCACATATTGCTGTTAAGTAGGCACGACTGCCATTCTGTATTACCAGTGTGTCATGCAATGTTTTGCAACATTTTGTTGCTGTTGCACTTGATTGTGTTGCTCATTCCTTTCATTTGCACCATAACTGCAGGTACTGCCACGTATTGCTGTTAAGCAGGCACGACTGCCATTCTGTATTGCCAGTGTTTCATGCACTGTTTTGGAACATTTTGCTGCTGTTGCACTAGATTGAATTTTGAGTCACTTTTATGGTGAGGTTTTGAGATCACTTTTATGTTTAAGTTTGAACTGTGGTGTTGAATTTTTTTTCTTTCTCTCCTTGGTGTTGTGTGGTTCTTTCATTTTTTTTTTCTACTACTGTATTGTAGAGATTTGGTTTTTTTGTGCTTGTTTTTGGCACTTCGCTATTGACTGTTTATGAAACAAACATGGAAACAGTCAAAACATTCGATGAGGAGCGTTACCTGGACATAATGATTGCTAGGGGTGAGAGATACGTTTTTCCCCAAGACAGAAGCTCTTCGAACGGGCTCATGAGAAGATGGTTGAGCGCCGAGATAAGCTGGAGAAGAGAGCAAGTGATGAGGCACAAGCACAACGTGATGAGGCACAAGCACAATGTGAGGAGGCACAAGCACAACGTGAACATGAGCTTGCGCTTGGTCGGCTTCGAGCGGGAATCCCAGACAGTAGTCCTTTATCCGGAAATAGAGACTACAGGAACGGGAAGCACAAGAGCCCCTCGCAGAACTTCAATCATCCAGCTCCTCTTCCTCCTCACATTCCTAAGCCTTATTACGGCCATGCACCCACACTCAAGAAGGATAACTCAGTAAGACCTAAGGCTCAGCAGTTCAGAGGCAAAGGCCATTACTCTGCTCCTCCTTCCCAGGGTTTTTAGCAAAACTCTAAGAGCCACCATGCTCCCTCACACAGCGGCAGCCCACAAAGCCGTCCGGCCATGCACATGGCCCATGCTGTAGAAATAAGGCCAGAAAGGGCCACTGAGGATAACGCTGAGGAACCTACGTACAAACCTGCCAATGTGGAACTCACTGAATGGGGTTATCCGCAGGTGATCCCAAAATGTCTAGGAACTATAAATGGTGTGGAAGTTGTGATAGCCCTCGACACAGGGGCCAATGGCATATTTGTTGACGAGAGATTCGTCAGGGATGAAGATTATACTAGCGAAGTCATTCGTGTGCGGGTTGCTGAAGGAACACCCAAAATACAACGCTGCTGTGTCATTAACCTGGATTGCAAATACTACAAGGGAAAAGCCCCAGCTGTGGCCATGATTGAGCTTATGTACCCTGTCTTGATGGGTCGTGCACTGAACCTAGTTCCTACTTTCCGGGCCGACCTCTACCATAAGGACATTTCTCGTTATAACTTCCCTCGGGGGAAGTCACATGAAGCCATTTCAGCAGCAACTCCTGGCCTCAATGCCAAGAATATGGACGATTCTCCGACTGACTCCATTGAGTCTGCTGCAGTCAGTACACGTAATGTGGAACGCGAAGAGTTTCCCCCTCCTTTACCAGATGATGCACCTCTAGAGCCATTGAAGTCCCGTCCAGGCTTTGCCAAATTGCAGCAAGACTGCCCCAGCCTCAAACACTGGATGCAACAGGCCACCAAGGGAAGGACCTTCATGGTTAGAGGAGGAGGCCAGATCACTTACGCCCTTGAAGATGGAGTACTTTGTAGGCATGTGACTAAAGATGGCCACACCTTTAAACAGTTGGTGGTGCCCACTTCGTTGCACCGCCAGGCTATGTATGTGGCACACCATTTACCTCTGAGTGGACACAGAGGCAAAGCAAAAACTCAGCACGTCCTTCAGAAGGCTTTTGCATGGACAAACATGTACGCCGAGGTAGACAGATATGTGGGCTCCTGCCCTGTCTGTCAATCCACCTCAACGGCACCGGTACCGAAAGTTCCCCTGGGGATAACTAAGCTCTCAATGGAGCCATTTTCCAAGGTCGCTATGGACATATTAGGTCAGATTAATCCAGATTCGTCCACGGGGAAACAGTTCCTCCTGGTATATGTTGACCTGGCAACAAGGTACCCAGATGCAGTGCCATTGACTTCTATCACAACTGAAGCAGTCGCTCATGCCCTATTTGAAATCTGCTCCAGGGTTGGCTTTCCTGAGCAGGTCACTTCTGACAATGGAAGTCAGTTTACAAGTAGGCACTTTGAGGCTTTCTGTAACCTATTAGAAATGAAGCATATTTGTACGAGTGTCTATCATGCCCAATCAAATGGAGCATGCAAAAGCTATAACGGGACATTGAAGCGATGTTTGCGCAAGCTAGTGATAGATATACCTAGGCAGTGGGACAAGTACGACCCTGCTGCACTTTTCTCCTTCAGAGACACGCCACACGACACTACTGGATACTCGCCTTTCGAGCTGATTTATGGTCATAAGGTCAGAGGCCCAGTAGAATTCTTGGAAGAATGTTGGGATTCACCTACCATCAAAGATGACGATAGGGACGTCCATGAGTATATTTTGAAGTTTTCGTCTCACCTCAAAAAGGCTTGGAAAACTGCACAATTAGCCATTAAGGGTCACCAGCAGACTGCCAAGCTCCTCTTTGACAAGCGTGCGCGGCGTCGTGCCCTGACACCCGGAGATCGAGCTCTGTTACTTCTTCCAACAGATACCCGCAAGCTAATGCTATGCTGGAAAGGACCGTACACTGTGGTACACCGGGTGACCGCTGACAATTATGTGCTAAATGTTGATGGCAATAACCGGAAATACCACATTAACCAGCTGAAGCTTTATTGTGAGGACCCGGAGGCCCACAGGGATCCTGCGCTGGCACTCTCAGCAACCCCTATTGATGCCCCCAGCATCAACAGAACCTCCGAGGCTGCAGCAAAACAGGTGCTTCATTATAGCCACCCCTTACTTCCTATATTGGAATACTCCACCCTTGCAGTGGAGACAGACTTACGGGAGTGGAGTTTTTCGGAAGAAGCCCCTCTGGCTGCAGCCACCGCTCTGGCAATTGAAGACATAAGCTTAGCTTTTGATGATGGCAAGGATCCTGCCATTCCCACACACCGAAAAGAGAGTTTGAGTAATTGCATTATTAACTCCAGACTGCAACCGAGTCAACGGGAACAGCTGAACAAGCTATTAGAGGACTATGAGAACGTTTTCAACGACCTCCCAGGCATTACCACTACCCTTGAGCATCATGTCAGATTGACTGACCCAGAGCCATTTCGGCATTCCTATGGTCTTCCCCACCAGCTGTCCTTACAGCTGAAGGAAGATCTTGACACTTGGGTCCGCCTCGGAATAGTTGAAAAGAGCATTTCGCCTTGGTGTTCGCCGTTACTGGCAGTGCGTAAGTGAGATGGCAGTCACAGGTTCTGCCTTGACTGTCGTAAGCTTAACTCCCGTACCATCTTTGATGGAGAGCCCATTGCTGACGCCGAGCATATTTTCTCATTGCTTTCCCAAGCCCGTTACCTCTCCAAGTTGGATCTGGCCAGTGGATTTTGGCAAGTCCCGTTGAGCGAGACTACAAAGCCTCTTACAGCTTTTTCCAAAAGTTATGGTCTATACCAGTTCAGGGTCATGCCTTTTGGTATGGTAAATGCCCCTGGCTGCTTCAGCAGACTCATGAGGATAGTACTACAGGATCTCGACAATGTTTCGTGCTTTATAGATGACATCCTGGTGCATTCTCAGGATTGGTCATCGCACCTCGAGACTCTCCGCAGAGTTCTCACTCGTCTGAACCAGCATGGACTTTAATTAAAGCCTTCCAAATGTGAGATTGGTTTCACACAATTGCAGTATCTCGGCCACGTGGTTGGAGAAGGAGTTATGTCCCCTTTACTTGACAGGGTACAAGCTATTAAGGATATGGAGAAACCTGCCACTGTCACTCAACTGAGATCATTCCTGGGTAGTGTCGGCTACTACCAACGGTTCATTCCATACTTTAATACTATCGCTGCCCCTTTGCAGCAAATGACCTCCTCGAAGCAAAGTAAAACCTCCCCTGTCCAATGGACAGATGAAGAGGAGAGAGCATTTTTCAAGCTCCGAGAAGCATTGGCGGGTTAGCCAGTATTACAACTGGTGAACCCTGATTTTCCATTTATCTTGCAGACCGACGCCTCAGACGAAGGCCTTGGTGCCGTGCTCTTGCAAGCCCAATCAGACAACTCAGCAGAAGTAGCTCCAGTGCAATATGCAAGCCGCAGGCTTCGCCCTGCAGAGCGAAATTACTCCACCGTGGAGAAGGAAGCTCTAGCGGCATATTGAGCCATAAAGAAATTTGAAGTCCATCTGTATGGCCAACATTTTACACTGAGAACCGACCATGGACCTCTCCTATATTTACAGACTGTAGACAAGCTAAATCCTCGCCTGAAAAGGTGGGCACTTTACCTGAATCTTTTCAAATTCACTGCCCAACATGTTCATGGCAAGGACAATGACCTTGCTGATCTACTAAGTCGACGGTCGTTACCCTCATATGAGGAAGCTGGTGCTGTTAGCCTAAATTTGACTAGTCGGTAAAGATTACTTCTGTAATGTGTTGTTTATTTTTTATGTTTATCTTTTATGTCTTTAATACTGTACTGTACTTGTTTATTTTAGCGTACAAACGTTATTCCTAATGGAAGACGAAAAAGATGAAGAATAATTCTTTGATCGTAGTTTTATATTTCCCTTTGTGGGACTCTGAAAGCCAGAACATGGCAGAAACATTTTAGTTTAGTGTTGAATAGCTGAAACTGTTTTAAATCCAGTCGCCAATTTTAATGATGACTTGGTTCAAATTCTTCATTTGCGCATAATGTATTTTTTTGTATATTATATTATTGCCTTCTTGCATGTGAAGCATTCATAAACTTAAATATTGACATTCACTGATATCTAATTGTGATTTAATTTTCTTGAAATTTGAATTTGATCACATTTCTTTTATGGTTTGTGTTGGGGTTAGGATGTTAGAGTGTTGTTAAGATTCTGTTTACTAAGGGGACTCAAAGTACCGAGCTCGGCTAAGAGCTCACAAACAGACAGAACAGATATTTGTACTGGAACACCCCATCTCTATTACCATTAGTTCATAAACTTAAATATTGACATTCACTGATATCTAATTGTGATTTAATTTTCTTGAAATTTTAATTTGATCACATTTCTTTTATGGTTTGTGATTACCTAATTGTGATTACCTAATTGTGCTTACGGGAAAGAGCCCAAAGCTCGTATCTTCCCGTCTCCTGATCGGTTCCATTTTATACTTAGTGATACTTATCATACCTGTCCTTAAAACTATAGATTGAGATAGCATTAACTACCTCCTCGCTTAGCGAATTCCAATTATCAACTACTCTTACACTGAAAAAGTATTTCCTTACATCCTGCGAAGAAGTTTTCTTACGAAGCTTCAAACTATGACCGCTAGTTCTAGAGCCAGCCATATCAAAATATCGATCCCTATCCACTCTATCATAACCATGAAGGAATTTAAAGACTGTCACCATATCCCCCCTCACTCTTCTAGCTTCCAGTGATGGTAAGTCTAATTCCCTCAACCTCTCATCATAACTGAGATTGCGTATTTCTGGCACCAGTTTCGTGGCATGTCTTTGAACTTTTTCAAGCTTAGCTATGTGCTTTTTCAAGTGCGGATTCCAAAAGGGGGCTGCATATTCGAGTTTTGGCCTCACATAGGTTGGGGTTAGGATGTTAGAGTGTTGTTAAGATTCTGTTTACTAAGGGGACTCAAAGTACCGAGCTCAGCAAAGAGCTCACAAACAGACAGGACAGATATTTTTTGTACTTGAACACCCCATCTCTATTACCATTAGTCGGTTAAATGAAACTCAGAATTCAACTTTCTTTTAATTTTGGAAATGCAATGACATTAAAAGAATTGAATTAAATTTCTCAAAATAAATTTTATGAAATGCTGCCTCGAATCCCGGAGGTGGTGAGCACGATTTCCTTTCCCGGCACCACGGACGTATGCCAAGACTTTGGCCTCAACTCGACGATTACCTCTGTCACACAGGCAGAGTAGAATACAGGACACTGCAATTTCAGAAACAGAAATGACACACTGTTTATAATGGGAAACTGAAAGCATGAGCACACATATAATGAGTTTCCAATGTCATTCTACTGGATAAAATATATTGGTTATTCACAGCTAACCAGAAATATTTATGCTACCATAATAGCATACAAAACCATTAATTCTTTACTGGCTTTAAAGGAAAACAATATATTCACAATAAATGAAGAATAAGCAAGACAAATACAGTACTGTATGTATTCCTTAAATTGTGGGCAACCACAAAAGTTGCAATGCTTATTACTGATTAACAATTAATATGGTAAAACACTCTATTTAGGATAAAGGAAGAATCTACAAGATAAATACAATATTCATTCACTTTTGGTTATCAAGAACTTTGCAATGTAAAAAAGGGTGCAAAACCACCTTTTGTGGTATTTGCAACTTATAACTCAAAACACTTTATCCCCAGCATATGAAGAATTAGCAAGATAAATACGGTATGCATTCATTAAATTGTGGTTAACAGGAAAGATTTGCAAAGCCTACAGGGTAAAATTACCTTCTAATTATTTGCAGTTTATATAGCAAATAACTTTATTGACGAATTTTTTGACGTAAAACACTTTATTTACGATAATAGAAAGAGGTGAAATGAAAGTAGAATTTATTAGGAAAAGAGATAGATTTTTACGGGCTCATAGCCAGTCTTCAGAGGATGAGATTTTCGTTTTATCACATTCAATGAAAAGAAACTTCTTAGCAATGTAAATCAGCTGTAATTTACAAGTTAAGGAATTAACTTTGGCATGTGAGATTCCAGTTTGGTAATCTACAAAATTTCGTGTGTATGGGAATGGAATCTGAGAATAAAAATCCGTAAGATTTAGCCAGTAACGAATGTAACTAATTCTCGAAAATAAACCAATTTGCTTGACCCACGAGCTTTACCATACACTATCCCTCACCTTGTTGTGCTAGATGAATTCCTGTGAAGATGCCACGTAAATAAGGTTTGAAATAAACTTAGACTGCCCAGGTGAGATGTTGCCTCTTCCAAGTTTGAGCGCCAAAGGAGGGCGTCTCATTGTCCCTCCTGGTGAGTTCATCTGTTGGATACATTTTCTAGAGCAGCAACTGGCTCTGATATAATTTAAGGACTATTTTAGTGGTGGTCCCTGGCAGGCAATTATAGCAGAGATGCAAGGGAGAGACAGTATTTTTAGGTGCAACAAGTGGAAGCAAATAAAATAAAACGAGAATAATAATGAAAAGTTAGGTTACTGGTAAACAATCTCCAGAATGTTCTTGGCTCATAGCAGACGGAAAATAGGAGGAGCCTTTAAATTGGGGCTATATATAGCAGAAACAGGTGGGTGCCACCTCAGACACAAATTCGAATTTTCCTTCAGGTTTCACTTTTGCTTTGTTGCATTTTTTTTTTCTTTTTCTTTTTATCCTTAAATTACCATGGTCAAGTTTTTAAGTTAAGATGTGTGTTACCAGAAAAGAGATAAACTGAGTCACTAAATAGCACTTATAAGGAGATATAAAAATTCTGTGTGAAGCTTAATAAAAAAATTTCTCTTTTTTTTTTCCTCTTTCTCGTCTTCTTTCTATATTCTGTGAGAGGGAGAACATAAAAATGACGCCATCTCTGTCCCAAACCTCTCCCATCCATGGGTCGGTAGGAGGGGTAGCCATTAGGAGACTTAAACAGAAAATCAAGAATTTAGAGGCAATGGTTATAAGCCTTGATGATAAAATTCGGAATCTGGATGGAGAAATGAAAGAGAATGAAACACTCAGAGAGCAAATAAGATCTTTGGAGGAAGCAAATAAAGCACAAGGGCAGGAGAGAAAGGAACTAGAAAAAAGAATAAAGAAGCTGGAAGGGGAAAAGAGTCAACTAGAATCTAGAATTTCTAAACAAGAAGATAAAAACAAACAGCTGAATGACAACCTAAAGGAATTAGATGTTAGTTCACTGCTCTCTTCTGAGAGAGATGAGATTGCTGCTTGAAATGTCCAGATTAAGGAAAACATTGAACAGTTCAGAAAAGAGTTCCAGGAGCAGAATATGGAAAATGATGCCATGAAAACTTCCTTTGCTGATGCACTAAAGGGGAATGTGGCAGTAAAAGAGGCTGTAAAGGTGGTGGCACTGGAAAACATACAAACAGTTGACTATAAAGAAACAGTAATCGAAAAAATGAAAGACGTTGTGATGGAAAGGGCAAACCCACTCATCAGACAGGCACTTGATAAGGAGAAGACAGTGGTAATCTCCGGCATAAGCGAATCCCAGGAGCCAACATGGCAGGGGAGACGAAGAAAATAAAGCTAGGGTTGTAGACCTGATAAGAAAGCTCGGAGTAGATTGTGGTCCTGAGGATATTGTAAACATACACCAACTAGGTAAATATTCGAGGGAAGGAAAGCCGAGACCAACAAAAGTAACCTTTGAGAGAGGGGAAACATGTAGGGAAATATTGTTGAGAAAAAAAGTCTAAAAGACCTTCAAACATTCAAAGAAGTGCTCATTAGACGATACAGAACACAGGAAGAGATGAGAAAGATCAAAAACTTGTTGCAAGAGGCAAGAAGGTTAAATGATGAAAGAAATGAAGAACAGAAGAAAATTTTCGTTTCAGAGTTCTTCCAGACAAAGGGGAGATAAAGAAGATAATGACAGAAGATCAGGGGATGGGGCCTCATTAAGACTGTTATACACAAATGCTGATGGATTAGCTGGTAAGGCAGTAGAATTAAAAGATAGGATTCACAACAGTAAGGCAGATATAGTAGCAATTACAGAGACTAGGTTGAGTGAGGACATAAACAGTGTCACAGTTTTTCCTAAAGGCTTCAGAATACTAAGGGTTGAAAGATCTGAGAGGACTGGTGGAGGGATAGCACTGCTCATAAGTGAAAGGATTCAAGTTGAAGAAATAAACTTGGCTATAGAAAGTGAGATCAAGGAATTTCTTGTTGTTCGCATAAATACTGGGTCAGAGAGCATTATAATAACTGTTGTATACAACCCACCAAGGAACCAAAGTAGGCTTGAAGTTTATGAGGAAAGTCATATAGGTACTATTGGAGTCATAAACTCAGTTGTTAACATGGCACGGGAAAAAAAATGTAGGATTTTGATTATGGGAGACTTTAATCATAAAGAGATAGATTGGATAAATCTTGACCCACAAAGTGGTGAGGACTCATTCGGGGAAAGATTCCTAGATTGCGTACAAGGAAATTTCCCACACCAACATGTAATGGAACCAACAAGGGCCAGGGGTGGGAATGAGCCATCACTACTTGATCTAGTGTTCACATCACCAGGAAGGCTAAAGAAAATCCCAAGCTTTTCCACAGCTTTATCAGAGGAAAACTGAAGGTAAAAGAACAGGTTTTAAGGCTAAAGAGAGTGGATTGAAGCATCACTGAGACGGATGAAGAGATCTGCAAAGAATTGAACAAGGAGTTTCAGTCAGTATTTACAGTAGAAAATACCCCAACCCCTCAGATTGCAGTGATAGAAGCTCAAGGGCCGGTATTAGAGAACATCAACCTTACAGCCACAGAGGTATGCAAAGCGCTGATGGATTTAGATGTTCATAAAGCTACAGGTCCCGATGACATATCCCCTCATGTGCTTAAAAAATGCGCAAACACAATATCAGTGGCACTAAGTATCATATTTAAGGAGTCACTGGAGTCGGGGGAGATTCCAAGATGCTGGAAACAAGCAAATGTGATACCTATCTTCAAAAAGGGAAGGAGGGACACGGCTCTGAACTATAGACCAGTTTCCTTGACCAGCATAGTTTGCAAAGTTATGGAGAAACTACTAAGGAAACATATCTCTCTTCACTTGGAATCCTTCAACTTTTTGTCAGTGAGGCAACATGGCTTCAGAGAAGGTAGATCAACAGTAACAAACTTATTCGAATTTTATGATGAGGTAAGCCAAATCTTACAGGAAAGAGAGGGCTGGGCAGATTGCATATTCCTAGACTTCCAGCAAGCGTTTGACACTTTTCCACATGGGAGACTTATTAGGAAGCTGCAATCAATGGCTAGAATAGGTGGAAATGTTTTGGAATGGAGAAAAACTTACTTAGAAGGAAGGGAACAGAGGGTTAGAGTAAGACACTCAGTGTCTGAATGGAGAAGAGTTAGTAGTGGAGTTCCACAGGGTTCAGTTTTAGGGCCACTTGTGTTCCTTGTATATGTAAATGACCTACCAGAGTCTGTAAATTCATTCATGAATATGTTTGCAGATGATGCAAAGATTGTGAAGAAAGTAAAAATCGAGAACAATGGTAGAGAACTTCAGGAGGATCTAAATAATCTGCATGAGTGGTCAGAAAAGTGGCTAATGAAATTCAATACTTCAAAATGTAAGGTAATGAGAATGGGTACAAGTGCAAGAAGGCCCAAGCTTGACTACTCGGTGGCTGGAGTACAACTTCAAGAGACGAAAATGAGAGAGATCTAGGAGTAAACATACTGGCAGATTTGTCTCCAGAAATACATATAAATGGCATAGTAAGGGCAGCATATGCATTCTTATCAAATGTAAGGGTAGCCTTCAGGCACATGGACAAGGAAATGTTCAGAAATATTTATGTAACCTATATGAGGCCAAAACTCGAATATGCAGCCCCCTTTTGGAATCCACACTTGAAAAAGCACATAGCTAAGCTTGAAAAAGTTCAAAGACATGCCACAAAACTGGTGCCAGAAGTGCGCAATCTCAGTTATGATGAGAGGCTGAGGGAATTAGACTTACCATCACTCGAAGCTAGAAGAGTGAGGGGGGATATGGTGACAGTCTTTAAATTCCTTCATGGTTATGATAGAGTGGATACGGATCGATATTTTGATATGGCTGGCTCTAGAACTAGAGGTCATAGTTTGAAGTTTCGTAAGAAAACTTCTTTGCAGGATGTAAGGAAATACTTTTTCAGTGTAAGAGTAGTTGATAATTGGAATTCGCTAAGCGAGGAGGTAGTTAATGCTATCTCAATCCATAGTTTTAAGGACAGGTATGATAAGTATCACTAAGTATAAAATGGAACCGATCCGGAGACGGGAAGATATTGCTTTGGGCTCTTTCCCGTAAACACAATTAGGCAATCAATTAGGTAATCACATACACTATCACTCATGATTGTGCAATCATGAAAATTGCGTAAACATTTCTATCATTTGTTTTGGGCACACACTAGTAATGAGATTGTGCAATCATCGATTGTCATGAGTGTTTCATCCATTCACGATGAGTCGGGAGGGTGCATGTATTGCCATTGGCCTTACCCTTGAGAGCTTGAAACTAAAGAAGAATAGGTGAAGAAAGATGTGGAAGAGGGACTGGCTTAAAGAAAGGCATGAATTTATCCACGACAACCTTCTACATGAACTTGTAATCTCTTCTTCCATAGACTACAAGAATTTCCTACATATGGACAAGGAAACGTTCATTGAAATGCTGGGAATGGTTACACCACTCATAAAGATGGTGGACACTAAGATGAGAGATGCAATATCTAAGTCAACGGCTTTCCAATACTTTACGGTTCCTTGCTACTGGCCAGTCTTTTAAAGACCTTGTTGGGGTTTAGGATGCTAGAGTGTTGTTAAGATTCTGTTTTACTAAGGGGA
>JAXCGZ010001474.1:0-2500 GCA_037179515.1 Halocaridina rubra
TGATATCACGTTTGTGTTTTCTGACACACACACACACACACACACACACACACACACACACACACACACACATATATATATATATATATATATCTATATATATATATATATATATATATATATATATATACATATATATATATATATATATATATATATATATATATATATATATATATATATATATATATATATATATATACATATATATATATATATATATATATATATATATATATATATATATATATATATACATATATATATATATATATATATATATATATATATATATATATATATATATATATATATATATATATATATATATATATATATATATATGCATGTATGTACAGTATATGGTAATGGTGATGGTGGCAGTAGTAGTACTAGTAATGGCAGTAATAGTACTAATAGTAGTAGTAATAATAATAATAATAATAATAATAATAATAATAATAATGATGATGATGATAATAATTATATTATTATTATTATTATTATTATTATTATTATTATTATTATTATTATTGTTATTATTATTATTATTATTATTATTATTATTATTATTATTATAATTATTATTATTTTATTATTATTATTATTATTATTGTTATTATTTTATTATTATTATTATTATTATTATTATTATTATTATTATTATTATTATTATTATTATTATTGTTGTTGTTGTTGTTGTTGTTGTTGTTGTTGTTATTAGTAAGTGGTATCTGATATTAGTTGCCAAGTTTATTATAAATATTCATTGTTAATACAAGTAAAAGTAACTGAATGCTTAAAATCGAAACTATTAGGTGATATTTATGAATTCTTTACAGTATTCGAGAACAGTCGACTTATTTATCAATTGAAATATATCGACTAGGAAGTGTTTTGTATGTATGTATGTATGTATCTATGTATGTATGTATGTATGTACGCATTAATGACTATATGTATGTATTATTACCATACCGATAACAATTTTCAATGGTAATGTGTCTTGCGCCTCTTGAGCAAATATTGCCATTGTATTAATAAGTTATGTATACTCAGGATACACGCTGGATTAACGTTACTAGAAAACCATCTTAAAAGCAAGTAAACTAGATCACCCACAAGAGCTCTGTTTAAGTCATCTCTTTCAAAGTCATCTTTAATTAAAGCTAGGGATCTCTGGCGTGTTAAGGGAAATTCAATGAGAATTTAAATTAGAGATGCCTTTAAGAGAATTAAGCCATCTGTAAAACTCGAGCCTTTATAACTGAGCTCTTGATAAACCTGATTTGCATTTTAATTTTTCAAGGGCTCTGGATGGAGTATTTGAGAGAAAGAGAAAGAGACTGAGGGATAGATAGTTAAATAGATAGACAGAAAAGGAGTAAAGAGAGATGAATATATGTTTGTATCAGGGAATTTCTAAGAGTTTTGATGCACTTGATAAAACGAAAACAAATTCATCATGAAAAGTAAGGTAAAACTTTTGGTTAAAGCCAATTAAAATATGCTAGAATCGCCAACTTTAAATGTTAAATGACTGAATAATTTAACAAGCAGCAAGATATTCGTAATGGGGAGAGAATTCTAAATGACAGGATATAGAATATTTAAACAGTATCATTATGACATTTACTTGCAGTTCTACTTTGTACATAACAAAGTAACTGACATTATTATACAACATACATAATATCTCACTAATATTAAATCTGGCACAATTATTTGAAGTTTCACTTCGTAAGTAACAAAATAATTGATATTACCATACGATTTAAATTATATCTAGCTGTAATAAATATATCTGGAACATAGTTCCATAGTAAAGACATGTCTGTAGTAACCAATTATATGAGCTATAAACTCAGTTTGCCTAAAGCCCGATTTCTTAAATAGTGTAAACCTAGGATACCATATCGTTAGTTAGCTAGACACATACAAATGGATTTCATAAACGTATCTAACGCGGTTATGAAATCCATTTGTGTGTGTCTAGCTAACTAACGATATGGTATCCTAGGTTTACACTGTTTAAGACATCGGGCCTAAAGTAGATAATATAGTTAATATAAAATTTATATAAAAGTAGACTCGCCCCTGCCTTGTAGGACGGATTCACTAAGAGAGTTATGAAGATCTTAAGCCCTTTTTAGTTCTAAGAGAAAAGATGATCTTCGTTTTCTGAAAGATAAAGCTTAGTTCTTTGGTGTCTTTTCCTCTAAGTATTTTCACAAGGACTTTATATATATATTTTTTGGATTTTTCCTAAAGGAAAAATAATTCCTTTGTTTAGAGATTTTGTCACTAAAGGAAAATTATGCTGCAGTATGTATAATTTGTATATTTTTCTAACTATATTCTCCTAAAGAGAATATAGTTAGAAGCATTTCTGGTCATTTGTCGTCCGGTAGTCATACAAAATCAATCAGCATTTTACCTAAAGACTTGTATATGGACCGTTATATTTACACGTACACAAACGGATATAATCTAAGCGAAA
>JAXCGZ010001474.1:7500-15094 GCA_037179515.1 Halocaridina rubra
ATACAAACATGGCGGTTAGAGCGCCAAAGATAGGTATATAGCCTATCTACAGCTAAAAATCCCATCTCTATGGTGCTGGTGATAACTATGATAAAAATCTGTGCACATACAATTTTAATAAACTTTACTTCTCCGTAGACGAGTATAGAAAGGGAAGAAGTACGAAGATGGGCATGGACTACCCTTAATACTCAGTGCTGATAAGAACGATGGTAAGTATTTGTACAAGAAAAATTTATGTACAACTCACTTGTGTTTCAACAAATAAAGTTGCCCGAAAATTTACAAATTGGAATGGCCTATCTACAAGTAAAGTCCCTATTAAAGTGGTGTTGGCATGATCTCTGCCAAGATATCTCTACAAACGCCATTTCAGTACAATTCCTTGGTGGTATTTAATTAGTATATAAAGGAAATAATTTTATTGTAAAGATAGGAATGGCCTCTTTATTACTAAAATTCCTAACACTGTGATACAGATCTTATTTATACTAACTACCCTGCAAATTTTTATTAAAAACTCCTCGCATATATATATATATATATATATATATATATATATATATATATATATATATATATATATATATATATATATATATATATATATATATATATATATATATATATATATATATATATATATATATATACTAGTATAAAGATGCAGGATAGATAAATAATAGTCTAGCCATATCTACAGTCCCTAGCAATGAGAACATAACAACTACGTCATTTCCTGTTTTTGATGTGAAATGAAGTAGACCGTATAAATATATATGCGGTTAGTCCTAATCTTTAAACTCTCTTTTTTTTATAAACGATAAAGAATTTGATTCATCAAATATATTCTACCTTTAAATTAGCTGAACTATATAATTCATGCTCACGTTTGCTCATTGAATTGTTTACTTATGTGTTCTTAATTTAGTTACAACAACCATTGTAACAATGGAAATAAATTTTAGTACTTTAGAATTTTTGCTTGTTTTCAGCACGCGTCGGGGAACCTCTCTCTCTCTCTCTCTCTCTCTCTCTCTCTCTCTCTCTCTCTCTCTCTCTCTCTCTCTCATATTTCAAAACATCAGTTGCGCATTTCACAAACAAGCCATTGTTACTATTATTATTATTATTATTATTATTATTATTATTGTTATTATTATTATTATTATTATTATTTCTGCGCATGTCCGTTGCGCATTTCTTATCACGCGAAATCGTTTAAATGCAGACATGAATTCAAACTATTTTTTTTTTTTAACAAATACAAAAAAGATATTTTCACAGGTGTTTATGCATAAACATAGCAAACATATATACATGCACACGCTGTATATATTCATAAATAAGCATATATATCACAGTAAAACTAATAATAAAAGCTTTATAACACTCTTCAAAGGAAAATTATGCAATCATCGCAATGTTGTTCAAAGATCAGATTCAAAATAGTAAATTTTCCCCTGCATAGCCTGCATATTGATGAATGTTTCTGCGCGCGTATTTTCCTAGGCCTTTTTTTATATATGAAAATCTAGATCGATATAATTTCTGAACTTCGTTGTTACTAAATAAATTTGATATCTCTCTCTCTCTCTCTCTCTCTCTCTCTCTCTCTCTCTCTCTCTCTAAGAATACAAAAAATCAATTTCGTTTTAGTTTATCAGACTATGTTATTGTTTTATATTTTATGTTAGTTTGAAATCTTTGATCATGAGAATGTTTCAATTCCCTTTTTACCTCATTGCTTTTGCTAAAATTAAGGAAACCTGTTGGCTTAGGTAAAATATGTCATCACCCTTGAAATAAAATAAAAATAGTTCATTATTGTGCTAAATTCTGCTCCTAGTCTTGACAAATGGGGAAGGCACTTGTCAGGAAAAGCATCCGGCTGGTAATTTTGAGTTAAGATCAAATATGAATCACCAATGGGCTTGTGGGAAACAGCGAACCCGTATAACAAGGTAAGAACTGGCGATGAAGAAGAATTGGGTTTAAAACAGTAGATTTTATATATTCATTTTTATAATTTAGTAAAATGCAAACCGTGCATATTCAATAATAATAAAAACAATAATAACAATAATAATAATAATAATAATAATAATAATAATAATAATAATAATGATAATAATAATAATAATTCAAGAATAAAAGTCCAGGAATAATAGAAAGTCCTGCCTTCGTGAGCCTAGCCATCTGACCGAATTCAATTTACTTCAGAATGATCAAGCATCGAGCCAAGTTAAAGAAAAAAAAATTTGGTTAGCTATAAAATGTTGATAGTAATGGATTTGTTCTCTAAATCCTCTTATAATTAATGACGTCTTGCTTTATTGACTGACAAAATGTGTTATGACATGAGTGGGTTTGGGGTGGGAGTAGCTAAATACTTGAGAAATGGTGATGAAAGGTAAGTGGGGGTGAAGTGATGACTGTTGGAAGGGAGGGATAGATTGATGGGGGGTGGAAGGAGGCTCCCCTCTTGGGTGAACTCACTGTCCCACTCAGCGCGTGAAATTCGTTCAGTGTGACATAGAACATAGTGGTGGACGGTTGTGTACCTTTAGAGTGTCTCTCTCTCAGTCTCGCATGTGTTCATTTGTGTTTGTGATCGCATGTGTTCGTCAGTGATTGTGAGTCGTTCATCGAGATGAGATCGGTGCAGCTCTCTTGGATCATTCCTTGGTGGTGGGTGGTGTCATCCGCGTGGCAGGTACGTTTTTATATCAGACCCTTTTGTATATGGGATATATTCGATGGGCGTGCGGGTGGTGTATGTATATTGCGTGTGTATATATACGTATATATGTTTGTGAGGGCCCATTTTGGGTGAACTCAATCGATCGAGATAAGGGTTTGGTTGGTTGGGCCAGGGCGTTGGTGGTGGCTGGGCAAGGCAAAGAAGGGCCTCTCACTCAGATTCTCTCTTTCCCTCACTTAAACACACATACGTGCGCGTTCTCTCCCTGCGGGCTTAGCTTCTTCCTCCCCCTGCACCTCTTCCTCTGGGAGGTTCCCTCCGCTCCTACTTGTTCTGCTCCTCCTCGAAGCGCAGTTGAGGGGGAGGGAGAGAGGGATCCAAGGTCGTCGTTCACTCTCCCACTCGTACGCGTGTTAGAAATGCTCCAATATAGTCTCTCTCATACTACACAACGGCGCGCGCTGCTAAGAGAGACCCAACATGCTTTTGCCCTCCATTCTAACCTTTTCATTCATGTTAGTAGTTTTATTCTCTCTCTCTCTCTCTCTCTCTCTCTCTCTCTCTCTCTCTCTCTCTCTCTCTCTCTCTCTCTCTCTCTCTCTCTCATTTTCATCATGTTGGTAGTTTTATCCTCTCGGTCTATTTTTCGAAGTCTTCAAAAAAGTTTACCTGTACTTTGACCTTAAGAATTTAATAGGATGTATATTGCCCACATCAATCTAAAAAAAAGTTTTTAGTTAATTACAGCCAAATTATTTAAAATATGGTCATGTTATAACTATTAATAATAATACTGATTTAAAAAAAATTAGTAATGATAATAATTTACGCATATTAATTATGCTTACGCATCTACATTATTATTATTATTATTATTATTATTATTATTTTGAGAAACCAAGGAACACTCCCTGCTGGAAAAAGTCAAAAGACCCTGAATCAGATGGCTCCAGCAGGGGAAGCAACTTTGTGAGGAAAAAAAATAAGATAGAAAAATAAAAAAAATATATAAAATGGTACAAATCTGATTTGCAATACATGCATTATTCCACTATACTTTTTTTTAAGATTCAGTATCAAAGTCTGCTTAATAAAATTTTGTGTGCCTAACTTAAACTTTTGCAGATCATTTGACTCAACAACATGGCCAGGCAATTCATTCCGCTTCCTAATGTTAGCCTATAGGCCTATCTAGACTTTTATCCATATAAGATATATATATATATATATATATATATATATATATATATATATATATATATATCCGTTATTTTTAATAATTGTGGTTTTTGATGGATATAAATTATGAACTAGTTTTTTTTTTTTATTGATTTATGCAATTATTAGTCCTTATTTATGTTTCATTGCATTGAACTTTTCCTATCATGAAAGTCGTCTTTATATTGATATGTAATCAGAATAGTTTTATTGATTCCAAAATTCATAAGACAAACACCATAAACATGTGTTTTTATGACTCAATTCGTCATGTGAGGGATGAAAGAGGGCCTGTTTTATATTTGCTTTGTTTATTTGTCCGTATTGGAATCTTTATTTTTTGTTTAATATTTGTATTTTACAGTTTTATTTGTCTATGTCTGCATGATTTGTTTGTGTGATCGTTTCCCAACGTTTTGTCCTTTATTTGGTCCATTTTTTTGTATGATTGTTTTTTTCTTCTATTTTGATATAATTTGTATTTATATTTGTATATTTTATTTGTTTAGAAATGTAAACATTTTTTCTCTAGTTTTTACACGTAATAATATTCCGCTAAGAACCTTGCACATATAATGCTCTACTCTCTCAGCCTAATGATTTGACAGGGATACCCCACGAAAAAGCACCATTCCTTCTGGTCTTCAGGTGGCTCTGGTGAAGACTGGAGCTGTACGAGTCACCTTGCTAGAATAGAGACTTTCTGTGAGGATTGTATATATATATATATATATATATATATATATATATATATATATATATGTGTGTGTGTGTGTGTGTGTGTGTGTGTGTGTCACTGTTAACCCCCAATCGAATGGATGTGGACACAGGTATGGTCTATATATATATATATATATATATATATATATATATATATATATATATATATATATATATATATATATATAATATGTGATTACCTAATTGTGTTTACGGGAAAGAGCCCAAAGCTCGTATCTTCCCGTCTCCTGATCGGTTCCATTTTAGACTTAGTGATACTTATCGTACCTGTCCTTAAAACTATGGATTGAGATAGCATTAACTACCTCCTCGCTTAGCCAATTCCAATTATCAACTACTCTTACACTGAAAAAGTATTTCCTTACATCCTGCAAAGAAGTTTTCTTACGAAGCTTCAAACTATGACCTCTAGTTCTAGAGCCAGCCATATCGAAATATCGATCCCTATCCACTCTATCATAACCATGAAGGAATTTAAAGACTGTCACCATATCCCCCCTTACTCTTCTAGCTTCGAGTGATGGCAAGTCTAATTCCCTCAGCCTCTCATCATAACCGAGATTGCGTATTTCTGGCACCAGTCTCGTGGCATGTCTTTGAACTTTTTCAAGCTTAGCTATGTGCTTTTTCAAGTGCGGATTCCAAAAGGGGGCTGCATATTCGAGTTTTGGCCTCACATAGGTTACATAAATATTTCTGAACATTTCCTTGTCCATGTGCCTGAAGGCTACCCTTACATATGATAAGAATGCATATGCTGCCCTTACTACGCCATTTATATGTATTTCTGGAGACAAATCTGCCAGTATGTTTACTCCTAGATCTCTCTCATTTTCTGTCTCTTGAAGTTGTACTCCAGCCACCGAGTAGTCAAGCTTGGGCCTTCTTGCACTTGTACCCATTCTCATTACCTTACATTTTGAGGTATTGAATTTCATTAGCCACTTTTCTGACCACTCATGCAGATTATTTAGATCCTCCTGAAGTTCTCTACCATTGTTCTCGTTTTTTACTTTCTTCACAATCTTTGCATCATCTGCAAACATATTCATGAATGAATTTACAGACTCTGGTAGGTCATTTACATATACAAGGAACAAAAGTGGCCCTAAAACTGATCCCTGTGGAACTCCACTACTAACTCTTCTCCATTCAGACACTGAGTGTCTTACTCTAACCCTCTGTTCCCTTCCTTCTAAGTAAGTTTTTATCCATTCCAAGACATTTCCACCTATTCTAGCCATTGATTGCAGCTTCCTAATAAGTCTCCCATGTGGAACAGTGTCAAACGCTTTCTGGAAGTCTAGGAATATGCAATCTGCCCAGCCCTCTCTTTCCTGTAAGATTTGGCTTACCTCATCATAAAATTCTAATAAGTTTGTTACTGTTGATCTTCCTTCTCTGAAGCCATGTTGCTTCACTGACAAAAAGTTGAAGGATTCCAAGTGAAGAGAGATATGTTTCCTTAGTAGTTTCTCCATAAGTTTGCAAACTATGCTGGTCAAGGAAACTGGTCTATAGTTCAGAGCCATATCCCTCCTTCCCTTTTTGAAGATAGGTATCACATTTGCTTGTTTCCAGCATCTTGGAATCTCCCCCGACTCCAGTGACTCCTTAAATATGATACTTAGTGCCACTGATATTGTGTTTGCGCATTTTTTAAGCACATGAGGGGATATGTCATCAGGACCTGTAGCTTTATGAACATCTAAATCCATCAGCGCTTTGCATACCTCTGTGGCTGTAAGGTTGATGTTCTCTAATACCGGCCCTTGAGCTTCTATCACTGCAATCTGAGGGGGTGGGGTATTTTCTACTGTAAATACTGACTGAAACTCCTTGTTCAATTCTTTGCAGATCTCTTCGTCCGTCTCAGTGATGCTTCCATCCGCTCTCTTTAGCCTTAAAACCTGTTCTTTTACCTTCAGTTTTCCTCTGATAAAGTTGTGGAAAAGCTTGGGATTTTCTTTAGCCTTCCTGGTGATGTCCCTCTCATAATCTCTCTCTGCCTCTCTCCTTTTACTTAGGTAGTCATTTCTTGCTCTTTTGTAGGTTTGCCAGGCATTTATGTTTTTTCTCCTCCTATACCTTTTCCAGCATTTGTCTCTCCACTCCTTAGCTCTTTTACACCCATTATCGAACCATTTCTCTCTGGCATGAATTACACCTACTTTGGTGACAGGTATGCAGCAATCTACTATCTTCCCATATTTCTCACAAAAGATGTCATACATTTCTTGTACAGATTTGTTGTAAAATAAGGTTCTCCAGTCAATAACTGCAAAAAGCTCATTCATTTTGATGTAATCTCCTTTCGGATAGTTCCTCCTCATGTCCTCAGTGCCTCTACTCTCAGGAAGAATGTCTTCAATGATATACTCCATCAACAACACACAGTGGTCACTCTTTCCAATTGGTGGTTCATACTCAATATTTTCAATATCCAACACATTATCTGTGAACACTAGATCAAGTAGTGATGGCTCATCCCCACCCCTGGCTCTTGTTGGTTCCATTACATGTTGGTGTAGGAAATTCCCTTGTACGCAATCTAGGAATCTTGCCCCAAATGAGTCCTCACCACTGTGTGGGTCAAGATTTATCCAATCTATCTCTTTATGATTAAAGTCTCCCATAATCAAAATCCTACATTTTTTTCTCCCGTGCCATGTTAACAACTGAGTTTATGACTTCAATAGTACCTATATGACTTTCCTCATAAATTTCAAGCCTATTTTGGTTCCTTGGCGGGTTGTATACAACAGTTATTATAATGCTCTCTGACCCAGTATTTATGCGAGCAACAAGAAATTCCCTGAACTCACTTTCTATAGCCAAGTTTATTTCTTCAACTTGAATCCTCTCACTTATGAGCAGTGCTATCCCTCCACCAGTCCTCTCAGATCTTTCAACCCTTAGTATTCTGAAGCC
>JAXCGZ010001475.1:0-15077 GCA_037179515.1 Halocaridina rubra
TAAGAACTTACTTAGGAGGAAGGGAACAGAGGGTTAGAGTAAGACACTCAGTGTCTGAATGGAGAAGAGTTAGTAGTGGAGTTCCACAGGTGTTATGTATAACTTTTGTGCTGATTAATTCGTGCGCTTTGCATTGCGCTATTGTTTTGTTGTTTTTACTCTGGTAGAACACGCCATGTCGGACATCTAAGTTTTAGTAATAAATCTCCACTTTTCTCACGATATTTAATGGCATTCTCCTCACCCATCTTTCTCAAAGTATGGAACAAATGGCGACGAGGTACAAAGGACCAATGCAGTAGCAAAAGGAACTTCTGGTTTGCAGTATATAAGTGAATTTTTGCAGTTTTGAGGTAGCCGGTAAATTGGGTAAGCTTGTGACTTCCGAGATTTTCATTCCTGTGGCCACCCTCCATAGGCTGTTTTGATCAAGTTTTACAGTTAGCATTGGAGTTTTCATAGATGCCGTATTAAAACTGTGTTTAAGCCTAATGCTGACAATTTTTCAAGATTGGAAAGCTATAGTGATTATTTTCCAAGGTGTTCCCTAGATTGATGATAGCCTATGGTAGACCAATTGTGTTTACCGGTAACCTTGTTTCCAGTGTTTTGTGTACGGTAGCCTTGATTGATCATAGCCTACCGTAGGCCTATGGTGCTTAACCCGAGTGCTTTGAGGAGTGGAGTAAAACAAATTGCATATAGGCCTAGCCTAGTACTATGATGTTTAGCTTATGTTGTCAGTGCTATAATATTTAGCCTATTCTGTCTGTGCCATGATTGCATGTTGTGTATTTTGAGATTATTACCAGTTCACCCAGTGACTTAGCCTATAATCATGCCTCAAGAAAATGAAAATAGGGCTAACCGCAGAGTGAACATTGATCATTTTAATCCTTCAAAGATTTCTTTTGAATTGTGGTTAAGTTTGTTGGAAACAAATTTTTTAAATTTGGAAATAACTGAGGCAAATAGTAAAATAAATTTACTTCTGGTTTCTATTGGTACTGAAGTTTATGCTATTTTAGGAAACATTTGTGCCCCAGATTTACCCCATACTAAGTCGTATGAGGATTTATGCAAATTTCTTAAGGCACATTATGATGTAAAGCCTAGTTATCATAGAAGTTTATTGGCTTTTCAACAGAGGAGGAAAAAAGGAGGTAAGACATTAAAAGATTTGTATGCAGACCTGAAGTGTCTAGCCAAAGACTGTGATTTTGGTAGCAACTTTGATTCTCGTGTGCGGGATAAGTTGTTTATGGCTCTTGAAAATGAGGTTTATTTTTCAAATCTGGTTGCTGAAAATTTAAATTTGAAGGTTATGTCTTCTATTCAAATAGTTGAGAGAGTTTTGAATTTTGAACAAGCTTATGTTTCTGAAAAGTCTGGTGTTATTCAAAAGGTTAAAACCCTAACCAATGGTTCCATGAGTAAATCAGTTTCTTGCAAACACTGTGGTTACCCTCATGATAGTGCAAAATGTCGCTTTAAGAATTTAACATGTAATTTATGTGGTAAGAAAGGACATTTTGAACAAGTTTGTTGGAAGGCTTCAAAAGATATCAAAGGTAATGTGAAACCAAAGCCAGTAAAAGAAAGTTGTAATAAGGCTTCTGAGAAAAACATAAGGTTAAAGTTAAAGCAGTAGACAAGGTAGCATTTTCCAGTGATACTAATGAAGAAAGACTGTTGTCAGTAAAAAATGTCAATGCTATTGGTAAAGATGAAGTGAATATTTTGGTTAATGGTAAGTTTATACCTTTTGAGGTGGATACAGGTGCTGCTGTGAGTACCTTGACTTAAGATTGGGTTCATAATTTGGGATTGTCCATTGTAGATTGTAATAAAATGTTAAATGCTTATGATGATCTCAAAATAAATGTTTTGGGTAAAGTTGGAGTGGATGTTTGCTATAATTCTCTGCAAGTGAAACAGACATTTTATGTTGTAGGGAATCATAATTCTAACTTATGTGGTAAAGATTTGATGCCAAAAATAGGTATTTATTTGTCTGGTATTAATGATTCTTCTAAAATTAAGTCAATGGTTCTGTGGTAGGATTGTTGAATGATTATGAAGTTAATCCTAATAAACCCATTTCAGATATTACAGCTCACATTCATGTTAAGAGTGAAGTAGTTCCAAAATTCAGAAAACAAAGATCAGTTCCATTTCACTATAAACCTTTAGTTGAAGATGCTTTAAATAAACTGATTGTAGATGATATAATTGAGCCTGTTAACCATAGTGAGTGGGTTGCCCCCATTGTTATTGTGTTGAAATCGGATAAGGAGTCTGTACGCGTCTGTGGAGATTTTAAAAAATTGAATAAATATATATCATGTGACCAATATCCATTGCCTAAAACAGATGAGTTGTTAGCATCTATTGGCAAGGGAAAGATTTTTTCTACTATTGATTTAAAAAATGCATATTTACAGATTTCTGTGAGTGAAGAAAGCCAAAAGTATTTAGTAGTAAATACACATAAAGGTTTGTTTAAGTACAAAAGAATACCTTTTGGTCTTTCTTCTTCACCAGCTATATTTCAGAGATTTATTGCTAACCTGTTGAAAGATGTAGAGGGGGTTGATGCTTATTTAGATGACATTAATGTAAGTGGTGAATCTGAAGAGCAGCATGATCTTAGGTTTATTGAAGTGTTAAAAATTTTGCAAGAGCATAATGTTCAGATTAACAAGAAAAAATGTGCTGTTAAGGTTTCTTCTTTAGAATATCTTGGATTTTGTATGTCAGGTGAAGGAATCAAACCTTCCCCTAAGAAAGTCAAAGCTATTCTAGATTCTCCACCCCCTACTTCTGTTGCAGAGTTGCAATCTTTTATTGGAATGTTGACATATTATTGTAAATTCATTAAGAATTTTTCTTCCAAGCTGGCCCCCTTGTATGAATTGCTAAAAAAGAATAAAGTTTTTAAATGGTCTGAACTGGAAAACAAAGCTTTTGAAATTGTAAAATCTGATTTATCAAAAGGTCCCCTTTTGGCTAATTATGATAGTAATAGTCCACTAGTTGTTGAAGTGGATGCGTCTCCTATTGGTGTAGGATGTGTATTGTTGCAAAGAATTGATGGAAGAGAATTACCAGTTTATTTTGCAAGTAAAAAACTGACATCAGCTGAACAGAACTATGCTCAAATTGACCGAGAAGGGCTTGCCTTAGTTTTTGGGTTGAATCGCTTTAGATATTTTTTACTTGGAAGACAATTTGAAGCAAGGACCGACCATAAACCACTCTTAGGTTTATTTGGCAAAGGGCGTCATATTTCTACTAATGCCAATGCTCGTATTCAGCGTTGGGCACTGTTTCTCTCTCAATATGATTTTGAGCTTACTTACAAAGTGGGTAAAGAAAATGTTGTGGCTGATGCCCTTAGCAGGTTGCCTATTGATGATGATCATAAATCCTTGACTCCAAATGAATACATTAAGTTAGTTGAAGCTTTGGATTTTGAAGATATTTCTTTTTCAAAAATAAGAAATTGTTCTCAGAAAGATGAGGTTTTGGGTCAACTCAAGCATAATATAAGATTTGGTTGGTCTACAAATGATTTGAGATTACATGAATATAGTTCTGTTAAGTCTGATCTTAGTTTATATGACAATGTAATTTTGTACAGAAACAGAATTGTAATACCTACCAGCTTAAGATGTAAAATACTTGAGCACTTACATAGTGGTCATAATGGGATAAATGTGATGAAAGCAGAAGCTAGGAATTGGATTTGGTGGCTGTTGGGGTTAGGATGGTAGAGTGTTGCTAAGATTCTGTTTTACTAAGGAGACTCAAAGTACCAAGCTCGGTTAAGAGCTCACAAACAGACAGGACAGATATTTGTACTTGAACACCCCATCTCTATTACCATTAGTCGGTTAAATGAAACTCAGAATTCAACTTTCTTTTAATTTGGGAAATGCAATGACATTAAAAGAATTGAATTAAATATCTCAAATTAAATTTAATGAAATGCTGCCTCGAATCCCGGGGGTGGTGAGCACGATTTCGTTTCCCGGCACCACGGACATATGCCAAGACTTTGGCCTCAACTCGACGATTACCTCTGTCACACAGGCAGAGTAGAATACTGGTGGAGGGATAGCACTGCTCATAAGTGAAAAGATTCAAGTCGAAGAAATAAACTTGGCTATAGAAAGTGAGTTCAAGGAATTTCTTGTTGCTCGCATAAATACTGGGTCAGAGAGCATTATAATAACTGTTGTATACAACCCACCATGGAACCAAAATAGGCTTGAAGTTTATGAGGAAAGTCATATAGGTACTATTGAAGTCATAAACTCAGTTGTTAACATGGCACGGGAAAAAAAATGTAGGATTTTGATTATGGGAGACTTTAATCATAAAGAGATAGATTGGATAAATCTTGACCCACACAGTGGTGAGGACTCATTCGGGGCAAGATTCCTAGATTGCGTACAAGGGAATTTCCTACACCAACATGTAATGGAACCAACAAGGGCCAGGGGTGGGGATGAGCCATCACTACTTGATCTAGTGTTCACAGATAATGTGTTGGATATTGAAAAACTTGAGTATGAACCACCAATTGGAAAGAGTGACCACTGTGTGTTGTTGATGGAGTATATCATTGAAGATATTCTTCCTGAGAGTAGAGGCACTGAGGACATGAGGAGGAACTATCGGAAAGGAGATTACATCAAAATGAATGAGCTTTTTGCAGTTATTGACTGGAGAACCTTATTTTACAACAAATCTGTACAAGAAATGTATGACATCTTTTGTGAGAAATATGGGAAGATAGTAGATTGCTGCATACCTGTCACCAAAGTAGGTGTAATTCATGCCAGAGAGAAATGGTTCGATAATGGGTGTAAAAGAGCTAAGGAGTGTAGAGACAAATGCTGGAAAAGGTATAGGAGGAGAAAAAACATAAATGCCTGGCATACCTACAAAAGAGCAAGAAATGACTACCTAAGTAAAAGGGGAGAGCCAGAGAGAGACTATGAGAGGGACATCACCAGGAAGGCTAAAGAAAATCCCAAGCTTTTCCACAGCTTTATCAGAGGAAAACTGAAGGTAAAAGAACAGGTTTTAAGGCTAAAGAGAGCGGATGGAAGCATCACTGAGACGGATGAAGAGATCTGCAAAGAATTGAATAAGGAGTTTCAGTCAGTATTTACAGTAGAAAATACCCCACCCCCTCAGATTGCAGTGATAGAAGCTCAAGGGCCAGCATTAGAGAACATCAACCTTACAGCCACAGAGGTATGCAAAGCGCTGATGGATTTAGATGTTCATAAAGCTACAGGTCCCGATGACATATCCCCTCATGTGCTTAAAAAATGCGCAAACACAATATCAGTGGCACTACGTATCATATTTAAGGAGTCACAGGAGTCGGGGGAGATTCCAAGATGCTGGAAACAAGCAAATGTGATACCTATCTTCAAAAAGGGAAGGAGGGATACGGCTCTGAACTATAGACCAGTTTCCTTGACCAGCATAGTTTGCAAAGTTATGGAGAAACTACTAAGGAAACATATCTCTCTTCACTTGGAATCCTTCAACTTTTTGTCAGTGAGGCAATATGGCTTCAGAGAAGGTAGATCAACAGTAACAAACTTATTAGAATTTTATGATGAGGTAAGCCAAATCTTACAGGAAAGAGAGGGCTGGGCAGATTGCATATTCCTAGACTTCCAGAAAGCGTTTGACACTGTTCCACATGGGAGACTTATTAGGAAGCTGCAATCAATGGCTAGAATAGGTGGAAATGTTTTGGAATGGATAAAAACTTACTTAGAAGGAAGGGAACAGAGGGTTAGAGTAAGACACTCAGTGTCTGAATGGAGACGAGTTAGTAGTGGAGTTCCACGAAGTCCAGTTTTAGGGCCACTTTTGTTCCTTGTATATGTAAATGACCTACCAGAGTCTGTAAATTCATTCATGAATATGTTTGCAGATGATGCAAAGATTGTGAAGAAAGTAAAAAACGAGAACAATGGTAGAGAACTTCAGGAGGATCTAAATAATCTGCATGAGGGGTCAGAAAAGTGGCTAATGAAATTCAATACTTCAAAATGTATGGTAATGAGAATGGTTACAAGTGCAAGAAGGCCCAAGCTTGACTACTTGGTGGCTGGAGTACAACTTCAAGAGACAGAAAATGAGAGAGATCTAGGAGTAAACATACTGGCAGATTTGTCTCCAGAAATACATATAAATGGCATAGTAAGGGCAGCATATGCATTCTTATCAAATGTAAGGGTAGCCTTCAGGCACATGGACAAGAAAATGTTCAGAAATATTTATGTAACCTATGTGAGGCCAAAACTCGAATATGCAGCCACCTTTTGGAATCCGCACTTGAAAAAGCACATAGCTAAGCTTGAAAAAGTTCAAAGACATGCCACGAAACTGGTGCCAGAAATACGCAATCTCGGTTATGATGAGAGGCTGAGGAAATTAGACTTGCCATCACTCGGAGCTAGAAGAGTGAGGGGGGATATGGTGACAGTCTTTAAATTCCTTCATGGTTATGACAGAGTGGATAGGGATCGATATTTTGATATGGCTGGCTCTAGAACTAGAGGTCAAAGTTTGAAGCTTCGTAAGAAAACTTCTTCGCAGGATGTAAGGAAATACTTTTTCAGTGTAAGAGTAGTTGATAATTGGAATTGGCTAAGCGAGAAGGTAGTTAATGCTATCTCAATCCATAGTTTTAAGGACAGGTATGATAAGTATCACTAAGTATAAAATGGAACCGATCAGGAGACGGGAAGATACGAGCTTTGGGCTCTTTCCCGTAAACAAAATTAGGTAATCACAATTAGGTAATCACAGGACACTGCAATTTCAGAAACAGAAATGACACACTGTTTATAAAGGGAAACTGAAAGCATGAGCACACATATAATGAGTTTCCAATGTCATTCTACTGGATGAAAATATATTGGTTATTCACAGCTAACCAGAAATATTCATGCTACCAAAATAGCATACAAAACCAGTAATTCTTTACTGGTTTTAAAGGAAAACAATATATTCACAATAAATGAAGAATAAGCAAGACAAATACAGTACTGTATGTATTCCTTAAATTGTGGGCAACCACAAAAGTTGCAATGCTTATTACTAATTTACAATTAATATGGTAAAACACTCAATTTAGGGTAAAGGAAGAATCTATGAGATAAATACAGTATTCATTCACTTTTGGTTATCAAGAACTTTGCAATGAAAAAAAAGGGTGCAAATCCACCTTTTGAGGTATTTGCAACTTATAACTCAAAACACTTTATCCCCAACATATGAAGAATTAGCAAGATAAATACAGTATGCATTCATTAAATTGTGGTTAACAGGAAATTTTTGCAAAGCCAACAGGGTAAAATTACCTTTTAATTATTTGCAGTTTATAGCATAAAACCCTTTAGCTAAATGATGAATTATTCGTAATTTATATAGCAAATAGCTTTATTGACGAGTTTTTGACGTAAAACACTTTATTTACGATGATAGAAAGAGGTGAAATGAAATTAGAATTTATTAGGAAAAGAGATAGATTTTTACGGGCTCATAACCAGTCTTCAGAAGATGAGATTTTCGTTTATCACATTCAATGAAAAGAAACTTCTTAGCAATGTATATCAGCTGTAATTTCCAGGGTAAAAAATGAACTTTGGCAAGTGAGATTCCAGTTTGGTAATCTACAAAATTTCGTTTGTATGGGAATGGAATCTGAGAATAAAATTCGTAAGATTTAGCCAGTAACGAATGTAACTATTTCTCAAAAAACCAATTTGCTTGACCCACGAGCTTTACAATACACTATCCCTCACCTTGTTGTGCCAGATGAATTCCTGTGAAGATGCCACGTAAATAAGGTTTGAAATGAACTTAGACTGCTCAGGCGAGATGTTGCCTCTTCGAAGTTTGAGCGCCAAAGGAGGACGCCTCATTGTCCCTCCTGGTGAGTTCATCTGTAGGATACATTTTCTAGAGCAGTAACTGGCTCTGATATAATTTAAGGACTATTTTAGTGGTGGTCCCTGGCAGGCAATTTTAGCAGAGATGCAAGGGAGAGACAGTATTTTTAGGTGCAACAAGTGGAAGCAAATAAAATAAAACGAGAATAATAATGAAAAGTTAGGTTACTGGTAAACAATCTCCAGAATGTTCTTGGCTCGTAGCAGATGGAAAATAGGAGCAGCCTTTATATCGGGACTATACTTCTACACGTACAAGAAGAGTAAATAAGGTATATTTAAAATTAGCTATAAGCTAAAATATAAATTGCAAATAATCATAATCTGCAAAAGTCAAGAAGTGGGAATTAATTTTTTTTAGTTAGAAAATAACAGTTAAGTTACTAAATTAATTAATAAGGCATCTAACAGCCTCTGGTGACTTTGAGCGAAACACTCTGTCACAGTGGCCTAAAATTGTCCAAGATATTTCTGAACTTACAAAGAATTGTCCTGTTTGTTTTAAAAATTTTCAACCAAACCAAGCTCCTGTGTTATCATGGTCTACCCCTGATAAGGCATGGTCAAGACTTCACATTGACTATGCTGGACCCATAGATAACAAATATTTTCTTGTAATTGTAGGTGCATATTCTAAGTTTCTAGATGTTCAAGTTACTAGTTCAATGACTTCAGGTGTTACCATTGAATTACTTAGAAAATCATTTTCTAAATTTGGTATTCCAGACATTGTTGTCTTGGATAATACTCCATATTTTGTGTCCGAGGAGATTAAAGCTTTTTATAAGAAAAATGGTATTCAACATTTAACTCCTGCCCCATACAATCCATCATCTAATGGGTTGGCGGAAAGAGCAGTTCGAACTTTAAAAGAGGGCTTAAATAAATTCAACAGTGGATCGTTGAATACTAGAATCTGTAGATTTTATTACAATTATAGAAAGAGTATGCATAGTGGTATAGGTAAATCACCAGTAGGGTTACTATTTGGAAGATGTTTTAAAACAACTTTAGTATCTGTAAAATGTTCCCCTTACAAAGACAGAGACCTGGAAAAATTGTCAAAGAAAGTTTTCTCTGAAGGGACAAATATGTACAATGTTGGTGATGCAGTTTTTGCTAAAAATTTTGGGAAGGGAGAGACTTGGATTGAAGGTAAAATTATTGAAGTGTTTGGTGTAAGAAATTATTTGGTGCAAGTTCATGATTTTGGTAATATATCATGGAAGAGGCATCATGATCAGCTTATGCCTAGATTTAGCGGTACTTGTATTAAGACACCTAGAGAGTCTTCAATGCCCTTAGTTTCTTCGAATGTAAGCAATTATTCCTATGCCTCTAGTTCCACTAATGATGTTGAAGTATCTTCACAAAAGTGTGATGTTTCAGTTCAACCTGATAGTAATTGTATTGAGTCTGAAGACACAGTCTCAGAAACTGAAAGGTGTGGTGTGAATAATAAACAGATTGTATCACCATCTCCAGTATTACAGAGATCAAAGAGAATTATTAAGCCACCAGAAAAATTAAATTTGTAATGTCTTTTGTTGCCATAATATATTGATATTTCTGTATAATGATTTTTGTATGTTGATATTTTTCTGATCCATTTTTGATCAGTTTTGTAAGTTTTTTCTTGGAGGGAGGAATGTTATGTATAACTTTTGTGCTGATTAATTCGTGCGCTTTGCATTGCGTTATTGTTTTGTTGTGTTTACTCAGGTAGAACACGCCATGTCGGACATCTAAGTTTGAGTAATAAAACCTCCACTTTTCTCACGATGTTTAATGGCATTCTCCTCACCCATCTTTCTCAAAGTATGGAACAACAGGGTTCAATTTTAGGGCCACTTTTGTTCCTTGTATATGTAAATAACCTACCAGAGGCTGTAAATTCATTCATGAATATGTTTGCAGATGATGCAAAGATTGTGAAGAAAGTAAAAAACGAAAACAATGGTAGAGAACTTCAGGAGGATCTAAATAATCTGCATGAGTGGTCAGAAAAGTGGCTAATGAAATTCAATACTTCAAAAATGTAAGGTAATGAGAATGGCTACAAGTGCAAGAAGGCCCAAGCTTGACTACTTGGTGGCTGGAGTACAACTTCAAGAGACAGAAAATGAGAGAGATCTAGGAGTAAACATATTGGCAGATTTGTCTCCAGAAATACATATAAATGGCATAGTAAGCGCAGCATCTGCATTCTTATCAAATGTAAGGGTAGCCTTCAGGCACATGGACAAGGAAATGTTCAGAAATATTTATGTAACCTATGTGAGGCCAAAACTCGAATATGCAGCCCCCTTTTGGAATCCACACTTGAAAAAGCACATAGCTAAGCTTGAAAAAGTTCAAAGACATGCCACGAAACTGGTGCCAGAAATACGCAATCTCAGTTATTATGAGAGGCTGAGGGAATTAGACTTACCATCACTCGAAGCTAGAAGATTGAGGGGGGATATGGTTACAGTCTTTATATTCCTTCATGGTTATGGTAGAGTGGATAGGGATCGATATTTTGATATGGCAGGCTCTAGAACTAGAGGTCATAGTTTGAAGCTTCGTAAGAAAACTTCTTTGCAGGATGTAAATAAATACTTTTTCGGTGTAAGAGTAGTTGTTAATTGGAATTGGCTAAGCGAGGAGGTAGTTAATGCTATCTCAATCCATAATTTTAAGGACAGCTATGATAAGTATCACTAGGTATAAAATGGAACCGATAAGGAGACAGGAAAATACGAGCTTTGGGCTCTTTCCCGTAAACACAATTAGGTAATCACAATTAGGTAATCACTCATTCGGGGCAAGATTCCTAGATTGCGTACAAGAGAATTTCCTACACCAACATGTAATGGAACCAACGAGGGCCAGGGGTGGGGATGAGCCATCACTACTTGATCTAGTGTTCACAGATAATGCATTGAATATTGAAAAATTGAGTATGAACCACCAATTGGAAAGAATGACCACTGTGTGTTGTTGATGGAGTATATCATTGAAGGTATTCTGCCTGAGAGTAGAGGCACTGAGGACATGAGGAGGAACTATCCGAAAGGAGATTATATCAAAATGAGTGAGCTTTGTGCAGTTATTGACTGGAGAACCTTATTTTACAACAAATCTGTACAAGAAATGCATGGGATCTTTTGTGAGAAATATGGGAAGATAGTAGATTGCTGCATACCTGTCACCAAAGTAGGTGTAATTCACGCAAGATAGAAATGGTTCGATAATGAGTGTAAAAGAAATAAGGAGTGGAGAGACAAATGCTGGAAAAGGTATAGGAGGAGAAAAAACATAAATACCTGGCAAACCTACAAAAGAGCAAGAAATGACTACCTAAGAAAAAGGAGAGAGGACGAGAGAGACTATGAGAGGGACATCACCAGGAAGGCTAAAGAAAATCCCAAGCTTTTCCACAGCTTTATCAGAGGAAAACTGAAGGTAAAAGAACAGGTTTTAAGGCTAAAGAGAGCGGATGGAAGCATCACTGAAACGGATGAAGAGATCTGCAAAGAATTGAACAAGGAGTTTCAGTCAGTATTTACAGTAGAAAATACCCCACCCCCTCATATTGCAGAGATAGAAGCTCAAGTGCCGGCATTAGAGAACATCAACCTTACAGCCACAGAGGTATGCAAAGCGCTGATGGATATAAATGTTCATAAAGCTACAGGTCCTGATGACATATCCCCTTATGTACTTAAAAAATTTGCAAACTCAATATCAGTGGCACTGGGTATCATATTCAAAAAGTCACTGGAGTCAGGGGAGATTCTAAGATGCTGGAAACAAGCAAATGTGATACCTATCTTGCATAGTTTACAAAGCTGTGGAGAAACTACTATGGAAACATATCTCTCTTCACTTGGAATCCTTCAACTTTTTGTCAGTGAGGCAACATGGCTTCAGAGAAAGTAGATCAACAGTAACAAATTTATTAGAATTTTATGATGAGGTAAGCCGAATCTTACAGGAAAGAGAGAGCTGGGCAGATTGCATATTCCTAGACTTCCAAAAAGCGTTTGAAACTGTTCCACATGGGAGACTTATTAGGAAGCTGCAAGTAATGGTTAGAATAGGTGGAAATGTCTGGGAATGGATAAAAACTTACTTAGAAGGAAGGGAACAGAGGGTTAGAGTAAGACACTCAGCGTCTGAATGGAGAAGAGTTAGTTGTGGAGTTCCACGAAGTTCAGTTTTAGGGCCACTTTTGTTCCTTGTATATGTAAATGACATACCAGACTCTGTAAATTCCTTCATGATTTTGTTTGCAGATGATGCAAAGATTGTGAAGAAAGTAAAAAACGAGAACAATGGTAGAGAACTTCAGGAAGATCTAAATAGTCTGCATGAGTGGTCAGGAAAGTGGCTAATGAAATTCAATACTTCAAAATGTAAGGTAATGAGAATGGGTACAAGTGCAAAAAGGCCCAAGCTTGACTACTCGGTGGTTGGAGTACAACTTCAAGAGACAGAGAATGAGAGAGATTTAGGAGTAAACATACTAGCAGATTTGTCTCCAGAAATATATATAAATGGCATAATAAGGGCAGCATCTGTATTCTAATCAAATGTAAGGGTAGCCTTCAGGCACATGGACAAGGAAATGTTCAGAAATATTTATGTAACCTATGTGAGGCCAAAACTCGAATATGCAGCCCCCTTTTGGAATCCACACTTGAAAAAGCACATAGCTAAGCTTGAAAAAGTCCAAAGACATGCCACGAAACTGGTGCCAGAAATACGCAATCTTATTATGATGAGAAGCTGGGGAAATTAGACTTACCATTATTCAAAGCTAGAAGATTGAGGGAGAATATGGTGACAGTCTTTAAATTCCTTCATGATTATGATAGAGTGGATAGGGATCGATATTTTGATATGGCAGGCTCTAGAACTAGAGGTCATAGTTTGAAGCTTCGTAAGAAAACTTCTTTGCAGGATGTAAGGAAATACTTTTTCAGTGTAAGAGTAGTTGATATTTGGAATTGGCTAAGCGAGGAGGTAGTTAATGCTATCTCAATCCATAGTTTTAAGGACAGGTATGATAAGTATCACTAAGTAAAAAAAGGAAACGATCAGGAGACGGGAAGATGCGAGCTTTGGGCTCTTTCCCGTAAACACAATTAGGTAAGTACAATTAGGTAAGTACACACATGCAAAAAATGCGCAAACACAATATCAGTGGCACTAAGTATCATATTTAAGGAGTCACTGGAGTCGGGGGAGATTCCAAGATGCTGGAAACAAGCAAATGTTATACCTATCTTCAAAAAGGGAAGGAGGGATACGGCACTGAACTATATACCAGTTTCCTTGACCAGCATAGTTTGCAAAGTTATGGAGAAACTACTAAGGAAACATATCTCTCTTCACTTGGAATCCTTCAACTTTTTGTCAGTGAGACAACATGGCTTCAGAGAAGGTAGACCAACAGTAACAAACTTATTAGAATTTTATGATGAGGTAAGCCAAATCTTACAGGAAAGAGAGGGCTGGGCAGATTGCATATTCCTAGACTTCCAGAAAGCGTTTGACACTGTTCCACATGGGAGACTTATTAGGAAGCTGCAATCAATGGCTAGAATAGGTGGAAATGTTTTGGAATGGATAAAAACTTACTTAGAAGGAAGGGAACAGAGGGTTAGAGTAAGACACTCAGTGTCTGAATGGAGACGAGTTAGTAGTGGAGTTCCACGAAGTCCAGTTTTAGGGCCACTTTTGTTCCTTGTATATGTAAATGACCTACCAGAGTCTGTAAATTCATTCATGAATATGTTTGCAGATGATGCAAAGATTGTGAAGAAAGTAAAAAACGAGAACAATGGTAGAGAACTTCAGGAGGATCTAAATAATCTGCATGAGTGGTCAGGAAAGTGGCTAATGAAATTCAATACTTCAAAATGTAAGGTACTGAGAATGGGTACAAGTGCAAAAAGGCCCAAGCTTGACTACTTGGTGGTTGGAGTACAACTTCAAGAGACAGAAAATGAGAGAGATCTAGGAGTAAACATACTGGCAGATTTGTCTCCAGAAATACATATAAATGGCATAGTAAGGGCAACATATGCATTCTTATCAAATCTTACTATCACTCGAAGCTAGAAGAGTGAGGCGGGATATGGTGACAGTCTTTAAATTCCTTCATGGTTATGATAGAGTGGATAGGGATCGATATTTTGATATGGCTGGCTCTAGAACTAGAGGTCATAGTTTGAAGCTTCGTAAGAAAATTTCTTTGCAGGATGTAAGGAAATACTTTTTCAGTGTAAGAGTAGTTGATAATTGAAATTGGCTAGGCGAGGAGGTAGTTAATGCTATCTCAATCCATAGTTTTAAGGACAGGTATGATAAGTATCACTAAGTATAAAATGGAACCGATCAGGAGACGGGAAGATACGAGCTTTAGGCTCTTTCCCATAAACACAGTTAGGTAATTGTGACAGAGTGTTTCGCTCAATGTCAACAGAGGCTGTTAGGTGCCTTATCAAATAAATTAGTAACATAACTGTTATTTTCTAACTAAAAAAAAAATAATTCCCTTTAACATAACTGTTATTTTCTAACTAAAAAAATTAATTCCCACTTCTTGACTTTCGCAGATTATGATTATTTGGAATTTGTATTTTAGCTTATAGCTAATTGTAAATATAGCTTATTTACTCTTCTTGTATGTGTAGAAGTATAGCCCCAATATAAAGGCTGCTCCTATTTTCTGTCTGCTACGAGCCAAGAAAATTAAGAAAAAAGAACCAGTAACCTAACTTTTCATTATTATTCTCGTTTTATTTTATTTGCTTCCACTTGTTGCACCTAAAAATACTGTCTCTCCCTTGCATCTCTGCTATAATTGCCTGCCAGGGACCACCACTAAAATAGTCCTTAAAATGATATCAGAGCCAATTACTGCTCTAGAAATGTCTCCTACAGATGACCTCACGAGGAACAAGGAGACGCTCTCTTTTGGCGCCGAGACTGCCCAGAGGCAACATCTCGCCTGGGTAGTCTAAGTTTATTTCAAATCTTAATTACGTGGCATCTTCACAGGAATTCATCTAACACAACAAGGAATTCATCTAG
>JAXCGZ010001476.1:0-5000 GCA_037179515.1 Halocaridina rubra
ATGACGGACTGGCTTCAGCATGACGGAAGTCATACGACACATACATACATACATACATACATACATACATACATACATACATACATACATACATACATACATACATACTTACATACATACATACATACATACATACATACATACATACATACATACATACATACATACATACATACATACATACATACATACATACATACATACATACATACATACATACATACATACATACATACATACATACATACATACATACATACATGCATACATACATACATACATACATACATACATACATACATACATACATACATACATACATACATACATACATACATACATACATACATACATACATACATACATGGTAGAGAACTTCAGGAAGATCTAAATAGTCTCCATGAGTGGTCAGAATAGTGGCTAATGAAATTCAATGCTTCAGAATGTAAGTTGATGAGAATGGGTGCAAGTTCAAAAAGGCCCAAGCTTGATTACTCAGTGGCAGGGGTACAGCTTCAAGAGACAGAAAATGAGAGAGATCTAAGAGTAAACATACTGGCAGATTTGTCTCAAGAAATACATATAAATGGCATAGTAAGGGCAGCATATGCTTTCTTATCAAATGTAAGGGTAGCCTTCAGGCACATAGACAAGGAAAGGTTCAGAAATATTTAAGTAACCTATGAGAGGCCAAACCTTGAATATTCAGCCCCCTTTGGAATCCGTACTTAAAAAAGCACGTAGCTAAGCTTGAAAAAGTTCAAAGACATACCACGAAACTGGTGCCAGAAATACGCAGGCTCAGTTATGATGAGAAGCTGAGGGAATTAGATTTACCATCACTCGAAGCTAGAGGATTGAGGGGGGATATGGTGACAGTCTTTATATTCCTTCATGGTTATGATAGAGTGGATAGGGATCGATATTTAGATATGGTTGGCTCTGGAACTGGAGGTCATAGTTTGAAGCTTCGCAAGCTATTTTCTTTGCAGTATGTAAGGAAGTACTTTTTCAGTGTAAGGGTAGTTGATAATTGGAATTCGGTAAGCGAGGAGGTAGTTAATGCTAACTCAATCCATAGTTTTAAGGACAGGTATGATAAGTATCACTAAGTCTAAAATGGAACCGATCAGGAGACGGGAAGATACGAACATTGGGCTCTTTCCCGTAAGCACAATTAGGTAACCACAATTAGTTACTCACTGACATACATACATACATTCATTCATACATACATAGACACTTACATACATACATTTATATATATATATATATATATATATATATATATATATATATATATATATATATATATATATATATATATATATATATATATATATATATATATATATATATATATATATATATATATATATATATATATATATATATATATATATGTATATATATATATATATACATATATATATATATATATATATATATATATATATATATATATATATATATATATATACATATATATATATATATATATATATATATATATATATATATATATATATATATATATATATATATATATATATATATATATATATATATATATATATATATATATATATATATATATATATATATATATATATATATATATATATATATATATATATATATATATATATATATATATATATATATATATACATATATATATATATATATACATATATATATAAATATATATATATATATATATATATATATATATATATATATATATATATATATATATATATATATATATATATATATATATATATATATATATATATATATATATATATATATATATATATATATATATATATATATATATATATATATATATATATATATATATATATATATATATATATATATATATATATATATATATATATATATATATATATATATATATATATATATATATATATATATATATATATATATATATATATATATATATATATATATATATATATATATATATATATATATATATATATATATATATATATATATATATATATATATATATATATATATATATATATATATATATATATATATATATATATATATATATATATATATATATATATATATATATATATATATATATATATATATATATATATATATATATATATATATATATATATATATATATATATATATATATATATATATATATATATATATATATATATATATATATATATATATATATATATATATATATATATATATATATATATATATATATATATATATATATATATATATATATATATATATATATATATATATATATATATATATATATATATATATATATATATATATATATATATATATATATATATATATATATATATATATATATATATATATATATATATATATATATATATATATATATATATATATATATATATATATATATATATATATATATATATATATATATATATATATATATATATATATATATATATATATATATATATATATATATATATATATATATATATATATATATATATATATATATATATATATATATATATATATATATATATATATATATATATATATATATATATATATATATATATATATATATATATATATATATATATATATATATATATATATATATATATATATATATATATATATATATATATATATATATATATATATATATATATATATATATATATATATATATATATATATATATATATATATATATATATATATATATATATATATATATATATATATATATATATATATATATATATATATATATATATATATATATATATATATATATATATATATATATATATATATATATATATATATATATATATATATATATATATATATATATATATATATATATATATATATATATATATATATATATATATATATATATATATATATATATATATATATATATATATATATATATATATATATATATATATATATATATATATATATATATATATATATATATATATATATATATATATATATATATATATATATATATATATATATATATATATATATATATATATATATATATATATATATATATATATATATATATATATATATATATATATATATATATATATATATATATATATATATATATATATATATATATATATATATATATATATATATATATATATATATATATATATATATATATATATATATATATATATATATATATATATATATATATATATATATATATATATATATATATATATATATATATATATATATATATATATATATATATATATATATATATATATATATATATATATATATATATATATATATATATATATATATATATATATATATATATATATATATATATATATATATATATATATATATATATATATATATATATATATATATATATATATATATATATATATATATATATATATATATATATATATATATATATATATATATATATATATATATATATATATATATATATATATATATATATATATATATATATATATATATATATATATATATATATATATATATATATATATATATATATATATATATATATATATATATATATATATATATATATATATATATATATATATATATATATATATATATATATATATATATATATATATATATATATATATATATATATATATATATATATATATATATATATATATATATAGGTATTAGGTATTAGGATGCAACTAGGACTGGTCCAGACAGTTCCAGGTTGAGTCTTCCTTCAGGACGGTTCTTTCCTCATGCCTACATCTACACTGAATATTCTGGCATATTCATTACACGTCTCTTGCTATTCCATTGCATTTGAGAAGTCACAACATTCTGCACATCTTTCTCTTTTACTTTCCTTTTCCTCACATTTTGTCATTATTCATGGAAGGTTCATAACTAATGGCCCCCAGTACCAGGCATAGTGGGGTGCGAAGAATATCCGGGGATCGTGTTGACTCCACCATTGGCTTTAGGGCAGACACTCCTGGTGATAGTAATGGTTCTGCTCTTAACCTTGCACCTCCCAATAGATCTGCTTCTTTCACTCTTCACTATTCAAACATTCGTTGGCTGAACTCTAATCTTTTGTCTGTGGAACAGCACTTGGGCACTTTCCTCCCTAACCTCCTCCTTCTATCTGAAATCCAGTTGCCTATACATGCTTCCACTGACCCTTCCAAAATCTCCCACTATAATCTGTATACTCGTTTTCGTTCCAAAGGTTGGGTCTGTGCTTACTGCAACATTAACACTCCTACTGTGAGGCTCATGGACCTTGAATCTCCTGACTCTGATGTTCTCTGGCTAAAAGTCTATCTCTCCACTACCACTATCATTCTTTGCTTCTGCTACTGTTCTCCAAACTCCACCGAGTTTGTGTCTTTCTTTGAATATCTCTCCTCGTGCCATGAGTCCCTGCTATCTTCTCACCCACATGCCGAAGTTCTCTACATTGGAGACTTCAATGTACACCACAGTGAGTGGCTTCATTCTTCTCACACTGATGTGGGAGGAAGCGAGGCAATTGCTTTCTCTATTACTCACGATCTGGAGCAAATTATAAAACATCCTACTCGTGTTCCTGATCGTCACGAACATGTTGCAAACACTATTGACCTATTTTTTACTTCTAACCCTTCAAACTACTCTTATTCTGTGCTTTCCCCTCTTGGTAAATCTGACCACTCCATGATCTCTGTCCCTTCCATTTTCGTTCCCCCACCACCAATCCCTCCTACTCAACGCCGCCTTTGGCACTTCGAGCGAACCCAGTATGAAAATTTGCGTAACTTTCTCTTTGACTTCCCATGGGATGACTACTGCTTTCGATCCCGCAACCCTGATTGGGTAGCTGTAAAAGTTGTCGAGATCGTGACTGCGGGAATGGAGGCGTACAT
>JAXCGZ010001477.1:0-15012 GCA_037179515.1 Halocaridina rubra
CATGCCCTCACTTTTATTGAGTTTTGGGTGCCGACCATGTGTTCCCTTGGGACCACCAAGATTTATGGCTAGGCACCTGGAACTAACCGCTGGCGCCATGCACCCCCCCCAAGAGGCCTACAGGATAAGGGACCCTCGGTCCTCGAAAACACCACAAGTCGTGAAGAGAAACATGTGAGGCTAGAAGTCAAGGGTGAAATAGAATACTCTCCCAATTGTTTTCTGCGGTACAGCCAATGTTTGTAGAAAGTGTCAAGGAGATATATGACCGGACCCCTGAGACTTGGCATCCGACATGGAGTGCCTGAGGAGGGTGGGAAAGGCCAAGAAGTTAGCCATTTCCTAAACCGCAGGAAACATAAACTTATGTTTCGTACGCAGGTACATACCCTGGAGAGATGCCCAATAACTCCTCCCCGGAAGTAGGCGGGATTCCACTTTGAACCTGGCGTTGATTGGCTGGACGAGATCTCACTGGATTTCATTGGAGAATTGGATGTTAAGCCACGCCCTGCCCCTGGGGGTATTTCAAGAGCCACCCAGGGCAGAGACAGTTAGTTAGAACTTTGCCCGGGGCACGAATAGATCATAGATTGTGATAGTCATAGGGTGGGGGCATTGGGGCATTGAGGCGTCGAAGTTGTGTTGTACTCTAGAATAAATATAAGCAAAGGATTCACTGCGTGTCCATTCTTACCTTGTACCCGTCTGGTACTAATAATTATAAGTATATATACGTAGGAGGAAAATCCCTACGTCAGTGGTGACACTCGGTGGGATAATAATAAAATCCCTACGTCATATATATATATATATATATATATATATATATATATATATATATATATATATATATATATATATATATATATATATATATATATATATATATATATATATATATATATATATATAATATATATATATATATATATATATATATATATATATATATATATATATATATATATATATATATATATATATATATATATATATATATAAAACAGTCAAGTAAATAAATTATAAAAGTGAAGATAAATCATTAAATAAAAATTATCTTTAGAAAGAGACATAATATAACAGACTAAGCGCTAAAAGAGAATTATATTTTTTAATCATATTCAGAGTAAAGAATAATTTAAGAAATATTGTAAAAAAAAAAAGAAGATATGTGTCATATTTACCAAAGGCTGTGGTTATGGAAATGATCCAGTCTCGGATCTGGAAAAGACAATACCAATTATAATAATAGTTATAATAATAATAATAATAATAATAATAATAATAATAATAATAATAAAAATAATAATAATAATAATGATAATAATCAATAATAATAATAATAATAATAATAATAATAATAATAATAATAATAATAATAATAATAATAATAATAATAATAATAATAATAATAATAGTAATAATAATAGTGGTAGTATTAGTAGTAGTAGTAGTATTAGTAGTGGTAGTAGTAGTAGAAGTAGTAGTAGTAAAAATAATAATGATAATAATGATGGATTTTTTGTTCTAAATAAGAATATTATTCCGTCTGTCAGTGGAGTAAATAATTAATAAAATCAATAAATAACTGAAATCAGTTTTAAAGAAAAATTAATTAGATTAAAGATAAGTGAATAAAATGTACATATAAAGTGCTCAAAAAAGGTTCACTCTATAGCCCTTAAGACCAGTAGAGCTATTTCTAATGGTCTTATAGCCCTTAAGACCATTAGAGCTATTTCATAAGAAATGGCAAATAAATGGTTATGATTCTTCCTTGGAAAAGGTATATGACTTATCGTACCCCGGCAAGGATTTTTGTACCCAGCCGTAAACTACACATGTGTGTGTGTGTGTGTTTTTTTTTTTTTTTTTAACTAGAGAACAGGTTTAAAAAAAAACGTTTTATCTCTCTAATTCTCCTCTCGTGTGTATATGTATATTGGATTTACGTTTTATGTACTGTAAGTCATAAATCGGGTACGTTTTATTTTTTTCTCTCTCTTACGTAATGTATAAATAAATTGATACAGTTCCCTATTCATGTTCTGAGCAGACCACTTCACAGATAAATGACAAGCTGTCAACTCGACCCGCGCTCCAGTGATAACACGTGAGCGCTGCTCTCGCGGAAGAGTATATAAAGGGGCGAGACTTCGCTCATAAATCATTCCAAATTCTGCCTTCAGAAGTGACGCACATTCTGAGTCTTATTATCTCTCCTTCTGTGAAAAGAGTCGCTTTGCTCAAACGGAACCCGTTGGCTTGAAACAGAGGATCAACAAGACTTGCTGGTGATTTTCCACTCTTAATAAATCATTTTGGTTCCTGCCTTCAGACGTGACACGAATGTTGAGTACGTTGTCTCTCCTTCAGTGAAAAGCCGCTCTCTGAAACAGAACCAGTTTGCTTGCTTCAGAGACTCCACTTCAGGCGAGAAGAATTTGAGTGAATTTCAACTGATCTTCGCTGAAAGTTTTGCGGAGGTAAAACAGTAAAACAGGTTGTTTTTGTGTTTAGTTCACCGAAGTTCGTCTTTTCTACCCATACTTCTTCTTGATTTCTGCTTTTGGATACTGGGACTCAAGAGTGAAGCTCTGCAGAAAATAACACCGACTTCAAGTACATCCATTTTGGCGCCTACTTATATTGCTGTGTCTCGCTACTCAACTTCCTAAGTGGTAAAATTACGGACAATATTACTTTAATATTACTCTCTACAGTCTACATTCCGTGTCTCTAAAGAGGAAAAAAAAAAGAAAGACAGAGAGGTACAGAACTCGCTTCAAGACCATATCAAATCGTCTTCTTCTCTAACTGAGCATAATGGATTCCTACATGGTAATGTCTTCTTTCAACAACATGTCTTCATGTTCAAGTAATCCCACAGTACACAGGGACTTTAAATCCAACGCGGATTTCTCAAGAAGAGCAAGAACCACCTTCACAGGATTATCTACATTCCCACACGTAGGGAAAAACCAGACGGCTCCATTCGCAAGTGAAAAAAGCAGACAGATCTCCTACAACCTCTCGGATGGACTTGCAAAGCCCAACTGGCATTCACAAGATGTCCTTGAAAACCTGAGACCTTTAATTCTTGTCATTATGATTTTGATGCTTCTCTTCTCCTTAGAATCACGATTTGTTGAAAATGTCGCATTCAGATATTTCTTTCAAATGTAATTGAAGAAAAATGGAGTTGTAATATTAATGTATTTATATATATATATATTTATTTAATACTAGGATTAACCACCATATTGTTACAGATAGAAATATTTTTGTATCTTTTTTATATCTTTTTATATCTTTTTTATACTTTTCGTAAATGAAATACAGAGATTTGATCTTTCGTCTTCTTTATCATTATTTTCCTCTTCCTGTCTTTTTTTATTATGAAAATTAAAAAAAATAATGAAATTAGTTATGAAATAAAAAGCCAAGGCAGAAATATTATACATGAGAAAGCATAAAATGTATTTAAATGTATAAGAAAGGTAAAACACATTAAATTAAAAAGAAAAAGATCAACAATATGAGATTGTATTGTAACGCAAAAAAAAACTTAAAATTAAAACATTTAAAAAGAAACAATATTTACTCATCAATAATTAATTCGTGTAAATGTATATATATGAATAAAGTAAATGCTAAAACCAAAAAAAAACGGACATGAATCCGAGTATTTTAAAAACAAGAAAATTTCAGGAGTCTTCGCTGTTAATTTTGTTATAATAATGATAGTAACAAGAAGGTAGCAGTGACATAGAGTAGTAGTAGTACTAGTAGTAGTAGTAGTAGTAGTAGTAAGAAACGAGAAAAAACGCTAGAAATAAAGTATATTATATAAAAAGATGAAAATGGGAGAACACTTTGCGATCGAGATTTAGCACTGCAATTGATTAGCCATGGTGAGAATCTTTGTGAGCCGAGAAGAGGAGAGCTCCACACACACATGTATAAGTGATTACTTTTATATTCTAATGCCATATGTGTATCTCCTCCTCCACCTTCTCCTCCTCCTCCGTCTCCTTCTTCTCCTTCCATTTTTATAGGTGGCCTTTTTCTAATGTTAATGTGGAGTCACTATTTTTTACTAGCCTCCGACAATCTCCTCTGATCCGAGCCTGGGAACGGCACTATATTGAGCTGGCTAACTCCTTCCAATGCCTTGTGTATCTATATCTACATTTCTGCTTTCTCAGTAATTTTTCCGTGTACATATGGGGCCGCTACTTCTCATCAGTCTCTTGGAGCCCGGCTGGAGGTAGTGTTTAGTGTGACTCAAAAATTTACACTTCAACCCATCTCTCTCCATCCTTCTGAGCTTGGGACCTGTACCCAGTTGAGTTGACTTACTCCCCCAGTAGAAGGATTGTGTGCCTCTATCTATATTTAATATAGATAATTCACTTTAGATAAAACGGTCAGCAGTGAGTCAGTTTAAGCCAGTAGAGATATCTTTTTTTCACGTATATCTTTTTATTGTAATAGATAAGAGGGAACATATATAAGTTGATTGATTGATTGATTTACTTTTTTATATATTTATTTATTTGTTTAACAACTTTTTGCTTGTTTCCTTGTTTTCTCATATATTGAAAATATTTTCATGTTTTTAATTATTATTTATGATTTTTTTCATTATATAATTTTTTTTTTTGCTAAGCAATGCTTTTTTTTAATAGTACAAATAATTAAATAAAACAATTTTTTTTGCTAAGTAATGTTTTTTTTTTAATAGTAGAAATAATAATTTAAAAAAAAATTATTTGTTCACGTTATTTTCTCTTAATTTTTACAACAACAACACTAATAATAACAGTAATAATAAATAATAATAATAATAATAATAATAATAATAATAATAATAATAATAATAATAATAATAATAATAATAATAATAATAATAATAATAATAATAATTAATTTAACTGATATGCAGTATTTAAATTATTATAAATGTATTTTACTTGAAATTTGTATCATAATTGCAAATACTTTACAGAAACAAATTATATCTTATGAAGTAAAGCATAATTGATACATTAGAAATAAGTTTTTCCTTAAATATATGTATGTGTGTGTGTGTGTGTGTGTGTGTGTGTGTGTGTGTGTGTGTGTGTGTGTGTGTGTGTGTGTGTGTGTGTGATTACCTAATTGTGATTACCTAATTGTGTTTACGGGAAAGAGCCCAAAGCTCGTATCTTCCCGTCTCCTGATCGCTTCCATTTTTAGACTTAGTGATACTTATCATACCTGTCCTTAAAACTATGGATTGAGATAGCATTAACTACCTCCTCGCTTAGCGAATTCCAATTATCAACTACTCTTACACTGAAAAAGTATTTCCTTACATCCTGCAAACAAGTTTTCTTACGAAGCTTCAAACTATGACCTCTAGTTCTAGAGCCAGCCATATCGAAATATCGATCCCTATCCACTCTATCATAACCAAGAAGGAATTTAAAGACTGTCACCATATCCCCCCTTACTCTTCTAGCTTCGAGTGTTGGCAAGTCTAATTCCCTCAGCCTCTCATCATAACCGAGATTGCGTATTTCTGGCACCAGTTTCGTGGCATGTCTTTGAACTTTTTCAAGCTTAGCTATGTGCTTTTTCAAGTGCGGATTCCAAAAGGGGGCTGCATATTCGAGTTTTGGCCTCACATAGGTTACATAAATATTTCTGAACATTTCCTTGTCCATGTGCCTGAAGGCTACCCTTACATTTGATAAGAATGCATATGCTGCCCTTACTACGCCATTTATATGTATTTCTGGAGACAAATCTGCCAGTATGCTTACTCCTAGATCTCTCTCATTTTCTGTCTCTTGAAGTTGTACTCCAGCCACCGAGTAGTCAAGCTTGGGCCTTCTTGCACTTGTACCCATTCTCATTACCTTACATTTTGAGGTATTGAATTTCATTAGCCACTTTTCTGACCACTCATGCAGATTATTTAGATCCTCCTGAAGTTCTCTACCATTGTTCTCGTTTTTTACTTTCTTCACAATCTTTGCATCATCTGCAAACATATTCATGAATGAATTTACAGACTCTGGTAGGTCATTTACATATACAAGGAACAAAAGTGGCCCTAAAACTGAACCCTGTGGAACTCCACTACTAACTCTTCTCCATTCAGACACTGAGTGTCTTACTCTAACCCTCTGTTCCCTTCCTTCTAAGTAAGTTTTTATCCATTCCAAGACATTTCCACCTATTCTAGCCATTGATTGCAGCTTCCTAATAAGTCTCCCATGTGGAACAGTGTCAAACGCTTTCTGGAAGTCTAGGAATATGCGTGTGTGTGTGTGTGTGTGTGTGTGTGTGTGTGTGTGTGTGTGTGTGTGTGTGTGTGTGTGTGTGTGTGTGTGTGTGTGTGTGTGTGTGTGTGTGTGTGATCTTTGGCGTATACATATAGTAATACATATCGCACTGGAAAATATGTATCTGAGAGCAAGTGACTCATTTATTGATGATACTAACAAGAATAAGACACATAACTCTCATTAGAATCAAGACTAATTAATTGAATTGAATTTTAGTGTTTTTATAATTTCTCCGGATATTGGGTCAGCTGTCTCTTGGCCCTTATCCTTTGTGTATCATTACCTCATCTCTGCCTTGTCCGTAACCTTTTTCTTTTCCTTCGTCGTAATGCTTCTTCGTTCACGGGCCTTTATTGACGAGGGTTTTTTTTCTGTCCCGGTGTCATTCTCATAAAAAAAAAATTGCAGTGTATGAAATTCTCTCCACGGGTTGAATGTCAAAATCATGTCGATTTTTAGATATCTAGAGATGGTGCGAGTGAAATTGGTGTCAAATTCGACAAAGAAATGGTCATTTGGTCACATTTCTGTGTTTTAAATATCGAAATCATGTCGAATTTAAAAATAACTGGAGATGATAGAGAAAATAGTGTCGAATTCGACGCAGAAATGGCCATTTCGTTACAGTCTGTTTTTCCATCACTTTTGAAAGCGTTTTGAATGTCGAATTTTTGTCGATTTTAGACTCTTTGGATATAATAATGTGAAAAACGTGGTCAAATTCGATGAAGGTAAGGTTATTAGGCCATATTTTTCTGGCACTCCCATAATCTAATTTTGAAATGCCACGTGTGTCACTGATACTGGAGTAGAGTGCCTTAGGGTAGAAAGATGCCAAGTTTATGGAGGACCTCATTTTTGTAAAGCATGTCATACTCCCGTTGGTATTATCTTCTGATCTGTTTCTCTGAAGAGTATTAAAAAAAAAATTATACAATTGTCCTCCGGATTCAAGAACTGATCGGTTTTTATTTTTTATAGTAAAAAAAACTTTGATCCTCACACCTGGAACACTGTGAGGAAATTTTTCATCACAGCTGGAACCAAGAGAATTCTTTTAATGATTTCCTTTTGAAGATCTTTCATGGTGTGTTTTCCACTGGAAAACTCTTTAAAAGATTTGAAATTCTCTTAATACAAAATTTCCCTTCAGAAATAATTTTTGAGACCAGAAGTTCTATATTTCAGCTGATATTTTCAGAGAAAACTTCAGTTTTCATCTATAAAAGTTTTTGATATAAAGGTAAGACGAGAGGTCTGGTCCTCAAGGCAAGTATTTTATATATGTAATCATAAAATCTTATAATTATTATAGCCATAGAACACACGCACAAAGACATGCCATGAAACTGGTGCCAGAAATACGCAATCTCAGTTATGATGAGAGGCTGAGGGAATTAGACTTACCATCACTCGAAGCTAAAAGAGTGAGGGGGGATATGGTGACAGTCTTTAAATTCCTTCATGGTTATGATAGAGTGGATAGGGATCGATATTTTGATATGGCTGGCTCTAGAACTAGAGGTCATAGTTTGAAGCTTCGTAAGAAAACTTCTTTGCAGGATGTAAGGAAATACTTTTTCAGTGTAAGAGTAGTTGATAATTGGAATTGGCTAAGCGAGGAGGTAGTTAATGCTATCTCAATCCATAGTTTTAAGGACAGGTATGATAAGTATGACTAAGTATAAAATGGAACCGATGAGGAGACGGGAAGATACGAGCTTAGGGCTCTTTCCCGTAAACACAATTAGGGAATCACACACGCGCGCGCGCGCGCGCGCGCACACACACACACACACACACACACACACACACACACACACACACACACACACACACACACAAGTGCAATAAGTCCCAAGCTTGACTACTCAATGGCAGGAGCAGAACTTAAAGAGACAGAGAATGAGAGAGATCTAGGCGTAAACATACCGGCAGATTTGGTCTCAGGAAATGCATATAAATGGCATATTAAGGGCAGCATATGCTTTCTTAGCAAATGTATGGGTAGCCTTCAGGCACATGGACAAGGATATGTTCAGAAATGTTTATGTAACCTATGTGAGGCTAAAGGTTAAATATGCAGCCCCCTTTAGGAATCCACACTTGAGAAAGCACGTAGTTAAGCTGGAAAAATTTCAGACATGCCACGAAACTGGTGCCAAAAATACGCAATCTTATTTAAGAGGAGAGGCTGAGGGAATTATACTTACCATCATTCGAAGCTAGAAAAAAGAGGGAGGATACGGTGACGGTTTTTAAATCATTCATGGTTATGACAGAGTGAATAGGGATCGATATTTTGATATGGCTGGCACTAGAACTAGAGGTCATAGTTTGAAACTTCATAAGAAAACTTCTTTGCGGGATGTAAGGAAGTACTTTTTTAGTGTAAGAGTAGTTGATAACTAGTATTCGCTAAGCGAGGAGGTAGGTAATGCTAACTCAATCCACAGTTTTGAGGACAAGTATGATAAGTATCACTTCAGTACTAAATAAAACCGACCAGGATACGAGAAGTTTCGAGCTTGGGGCTCTTTCCCGAAAGCACAATTAGGTAATTACAGATGGGTACTTACGCAAACAGGTATATAAGCGTATTTACTTCTCGTACAAAACTATCTCAAAGAAATATGTTAAACTCTACGGAAAATGTATCCAACTTTCAAGTTTCTGTATACTTTGCTACAATACAGAGGCGGAGATTACAGCCCCCGCGTTCTATCCTCTTTAGTCAACTTCCACGACATTTAGGGGAACACAGAGGTGCTCTTGTTTCCCCTCCCACCCCAGAGGAAAATTGCTCCCAGATCCAAGGCTGTGCCAAGGCAAAACCAAACACATAGAAGCACTGGCTAAAGGTCAAACTTCCTGAGATTGCAAGCCCCTCCGTTCAGCCCCATTTAGTCAATTTTCACGACACGCTGAGGAACACGGATGTGGTCTTGTTTTTCCCCACCCTACAGGAAAAAGTGTCCCCAGAGCACTGGTTATATGGGCATCCACCCTGGAGTAATGTAGACATAATAAGAAACTAATTTAAAATCTCGTCTATCCACAAGGATTCTCCCCATGATCCTGCCAAACATGGATATGATCAATGGGAGTGGGAAATGAGCACCCCCCCCCCATCAATCATAAATGAGCGCCCCTGACAACCACAAAATATATTAAATAATGTATGTTCCGGTTTTACGTCACGGACTCCCTTTTTTACCAAGGGCTAGGACGGTTGACTTCTTGCGAAGGACTTGTTTTGGCAGATGTAATCTTTACCCTGAGTGCATGCCCTTGTATGTATGTATTCTCCACCAGAATATAAGTGGAATTCAAAGATCTAATCTCACATCCATAAGTTAGTGTTTACTAATTTATGTTTTTTTAATTTTGTAAAAAAAAATTATGATAATAATAATAATGATAATAATAATAATAATAATAATAATAATAATAATAATAATAATAATAATAATAATAATAATAACAACAACAACAACGACAGCAATAATAATAATAATAATAATAATAATAATAATAACAGCAGCAATAATACTAATAATAATAATAAAAATAATAATAATAATAATAATAATAATAATAATAATAATAATAATAATAATAATAATAATAATAATAATAATAATATTGTTAATAATAATAATAATAATATTGAACATTATTATTATTATTATTATTATTATTATTATTATTATTATTATTATTATTATTATTATTATTATTATTATTATTATTATTATTATTATTATTATTGTATGTTGTTGTCTTCTCGTTGTGTACATAGGGTACCATTTGCAGTACATATACCAAGTATGTATGGGTCAGTGGGGATGTCTCTTTCGTTTATGTACTGTATGAATATATGTATGGATGGATGGATGTATGTACGTATATGTTCATGTATGTTTATTCTCCTCCTCCTCCGCCCTCCTCCTCCTCCTCCTCCTCCTCCTCCTCCTCCTCCTCCTCCTCCCATATTAAAGTGTTTTATACCCTACAAATCTGTTGGAAAACACTTGAAATAATTAACCCTTTATTTCAAGTGTTATGTTACTATATATAAATATATCTGTGGAACTCCTTTATCTATGGGTACGAAGTAGTCATGTAAAAGGGAGTTTATCTATAGACAAAGGGTTCAAATTATAGCTATTTATAGTAACTTCTAAGGACATTTGACAGGAAAATGACCATATATTTTGAAGTGTCCTGAGAGAGTTTGGCTAAGAATAGAAATGGTTGGATAATAAGAGAATATTATTTACGTTTTAGTAGGTGGTCAGATTAGGGGGGGGAGTACATAATAATGGTTTTGAGAGTAATAATTATTATTAACAATAATGATGATGGGATGAATGATATTGATAAAGATGATAATTGGTAATTGCAATGAATATATTAATAATTATAGAATTAATAATAATAAATAATAATAATAATAATAATAATAATAATAATAATAATAATAATAATAATAATAATAATAATAATAAAAACAGTTTTAATGAGGATGGTTGTAATTTATAATAATAATAGCAATAATAATAATAATAATAATAATAATAATAATAATAATAATAATAATAATAAAATAATAATAATAATATAATATTACATAACTAATACTACCACTATATGACCTCGTTTCACCCTCTCTATTTATAGACACCCAGTAACATGACCCGCTATGATATAGGCATTTAAACCTATATTTAGAAATCTTCCCTATATATATATATATAAATATAGATTTAATGGCTCATAGCTTAAGTGCTCTAGATACGTGACGCAACTAGGAGCTAAAAATAGAAGATTTTCTAGAGAGGGAAAATTTAGATTTTTTTTTTAATATGAGTTTATAAAGAAAAAAATATTGGTTTGAATTCGTGACTCGATGTGAGATTAATTTCAGGGTAGTTTGGCATTTTAATTGTTATTATGTATTATATATTTTAATCCAGCCTTAATTCCCCATATCCAATTCGTCTGTGTCCACCCCCAATCGAAAGCTGAATAACAGTGACAAGGAAAGTGGCAAACGACATTATACAGTATTCATTATGTTTTTTTTGAGGGGGTTATTTAACTAATTTTAGTCTTCTTAAATGCATTTATATATGGGTTGTGGGCTCTAATACCAAGACAGCATTAAAAAGAAAAAGCAGACGTTCAAGAACAAGGCAGAAACAAGAGAATGATGAACAATAAGAGAAGTCCAGTTTGGACGAATAGTCAGAGTATGAAGACCTAGAAATATAGCAAGATTAGGCCTTGAGATGACGATAGATCAGCTTTTTTAAAAGGAGAGAGGTATTAAGAGTTAGGGAAGACAGACAGAAAGAGACGGAGAGGCTTTTACTGTAGAAATTTAATATAAACCAACTGACTAATTCTCTTTCTGACTCAAGCTTGAAGCTAATTAGTAAAAGTTTGGCAACTAATTATGGTTATTATGTCCATCACAATTAGCCGCGTTAGCTCAGTGGTAAAAAGCGCGTCGGTAAGTGACAAGTCTACTCTATTATGTCTGAGTCCATCACTTTTCGAATGGGGGCTAACTAGGTACTTTTTTTTCATTTAATTCCCACTAGAAAGGGGTGGACACAGAAGAGTTAGGATTTGGGGAATTAAGGCGGGATAACCTTCCTAACGGCCCGCGGTGGGCTCGCACGCTGGTTTGTTACTTCTCGAGTCGAGGACACATACCACTGCACTACAGCGGTCCCCTGTCACCACCTCCTACTTACATAAGAAATATTTACACTGTTTTACTTCTTCATCTATCATTCCTCCTCCTCCTCCTCCTCCTCCTCCTCCTCCTCCTCCTCCTCCTCCTCCTCCTCCTCCTCCTCCTCATCCTCCTCCTCCTCCAAGAAAGAACAAATTCGGATGATGATAATCATGGATAGCTTCTTCCAGCAGATAAGTAAAAAAACCCCACTCCTTGAAAATTCCGTTCTTCCTTATTTGTAAATGGAAAGGAACCCAAATGAGAACTGAACAAACAGGAACCTTCCAGTGCAGTTGGTCAATGCAAAGTCCAATGCAATCAATAAATTCAGTTTGCTGGCTCGTTCCCTTCCCAATACGTCTTCCTCAGAGGGAATGTTTGAATGGCTCAGTGAGTCGTGTGTGTGTGTGCAGTGTGGTTTAAGTAAATAAAGCATGAAGAAGAAGACAAAGAGTTCAGTGAACTTGAAATCGCTGTTCGGTATTTCTAGCTGTTTTATGTTCTCTGTTATAATTTGTGACTTACTCTGGTCATTAAACTCTGTTTTTAAGTCATATTTTTTAATCATATCTGTAACTATACAGGTAGTGATGATTGTTCATGATTAGATGTTCATCTACAGAAAGATTTTTAGAGTTCAAATCAAAGTACTTTATTTCTAGGTATTCTATGTACTTTATTATAATTTTTAACTCTGGTTATGTAAGTTTTTCCTGTTTATTTGATTATACTTGTATATGTTCGATCCCACCGTAGAACGTTAAGTAAGGGGTCCAGCCTTAATCCCCCAGCTTCATCCATGTTCTGTCCACCCCCAGTCAGATGGGGACTAGCAGATACAAAACGATATATCTATCAGGTTCCCTATGAATAAAAGGCCCAGGGAAGGGCGGAAGAAAAACATGACCTAATTTCCACATCCTTCCAAATACTTAAGACAGAAAGCACTTGGAAAGAATATTCCACTACCTGTTTCCACGTTCTGTCCACTGGTCTGTCTTTCCATCTGTCTGTCAGTGAATTCTCTTACAGAAATATACAGAAACCTTCGACAATATAATGTGAGGAGATGGGTGTCTCCATCCAGGAACAGAGTGCAGCGCGTCTGTATGTCTGTCAGTGAATTCACTTAAAGTGAAATCCACAGCAAACTAATTGGAGAGAGAATGTTCTTTCCATCCAGAAACAGAGTGCAATGCGTCTGTCTGTTGGACAGAGTAATATACAAGAAACTAACAACAACTTAATTGCAACACGAAGGGTCTCTTCATCCAGGAACAGGATGCAGTGCGTCTACTTGTCTGTTAGTAAATTAGAGTAATATCCAGGCAACCCTTATCATTTTGATGGTAACGAGAAGGGTCTTTTCATCCAGGAACAGGGTGCAGTGCGTTTGTGTCAGTGAATTATCTTAAAGTAATACACAAGAAACCCACAACAATCTACTTGCAGCGAAAAAGGTCTTTCCATCCAGGAACAAGGTGCAGTGCGTCAATTATGTGTTATGGAACTTTATATATCAAAGCTCCTTTTTGTTGGAGATTCGAACCAATGATGGCTACTCAGTTCCAAGACAACCTTCTTCGTCTACATCTTTTCCCACTTTTATGTGGGGTCGATGTTTCAGGCCAGTTTTCTCCATTTGTTTCTGTCCCATACCTCATCACCCAACAAACCTTTAGACCTCAGGTCGTCATTGATGCAATCCATCCACCTACGCTTTGGTCTCCCACTCCTCCTACCCTGTATATCCATTTCCATCACCCTCCTCCCAACATAATGTTCATCCCTCCTAACGACATGACCATACCATCAGTTCCAACACAACCAAAGGGATAAAATGTCAGCTCACCTCGGTGCAGGTTATAAGCCTGGCTAAATAGAAAAGGCTGGTGTCGAGAAGGCCAGATGACTGTAAAACTTTGGGTTGGGCTCCAAATACTACCTTTCAAGAGGCTCGTGGCTTCCCATACAGACATGGATGTATGGAAGCCTGTGAGGAACAGCAGTCCCATGTGATCTTGGGAAAGATGTTGATTGAAAAGAATTATCAGATTAAGAATGGTATATATAATCTGTCTTTGAATCTTTGTATCTGTTTATTTGTATGATTTTTTTCATCTCTCAGTCTATCAGTCTGTCTATCTGTATGCTTGGCTCTCTAAGTATTTATTTATCTATCTTTGTCTATCTATCGCTATCTGTCTGTCTTTTTATCTATCGATCTATCTATCACTATCTATCTGTCTATCTATTTATTTTTCTCACATTAATAAGCGAGGAGACAGAAATGGCCTATAGGGGACTCAGAGAAAATGACATGGTGTTGATACAAAATCTTGAATAGCCTGTTGCCAAGGGATGCGACACCAGTGTATGGTGATGAGTCTTGAAGAGGAGGAGGAGGAGATTAAGATTTTATTTGCTGTAGGTTTCTTCTTCTTCTTCTTATTATTATTATTATTATTATTATTATTATTATTATTATTATTATTATTATTATTATTTATTATTACTATTATTATTAATAATAATAATAATAATAATAATAATAATAATAATAATAATAATAATAATAATAATAATAATAATAATAATAATAATAATAATATTGTTGTTATTGTTATGATGGATACGCAATTTGATTTTTTAAGCAAGGTGGGGCTGGGAGGAGAGGAGAAAATTATGTCCTAAATGACTTATCTCTCTCTCTCTCTCTCTCTCTCTCTCTCTCTCTCTCTCTCTCTCTCTCTCTCTCATCTCTCTCTCTCTCTCTCTCTCATCTCTCTCTCTCTCTCTCTCTCTCTCTCTCTCTCACACACACACACACACACACACACACCACACACACACACACACACACACACACACACACACACACACACACACACACACACACACTCACACACACACGCCAACTAC
>JAXCGZ010001478.1:0-14981 GCA_037179515.1 Halocaridina rubra
CTGTCCCTGCAGCACACCACGTCTATGTTGATGGTTCTGTGCAAGCAGATGGGAGGGCGGCATGTGCTGTGTTTTCCCCCACCATGGAGCCGCCTGTGCCGGCTGATTCATGGATTGGCCGTAGACTACCCACCTCGTCGAGCTCCACCTACTGTGAACTGAATGCCATCTTGGATGCCGTGACTCTCCTTGTTCGACGACGAGTGAATGGGGTAATAATTTGTGACTCCCAATCGGCCCTACAAGCCCTATCCTCGCCAAGACCTATCTGTGGCCGTGCTGTGGGAGATATACTATGTCGCCTCGCAGCCGCTCGGGATGCTTCTCTTGTTGTGTCATTTGTGTGGACTCCATCCCACATTGGGCTGACTGGCAACGACACAGCGGATCGTCTTGCCAAGGCGGCCTGTATGCTGGATGGCATGCTGTGGACGCTGAGCCCTCCCTCCGATGCCTACGTAACATCATCTACTCAGCTGGGTTTGCCATGACGGTCCAGCGCAGGGACACGGAGAGGGCCAACAGTGTGTCCATACAGCACCATGATCACTTCCTTCACAGTCGCTACAAGTATCGCAGACGCGGGTTAATGGTGCGGAAAAACAATGTAGTTAGTGCTCGGCTCAGAATGGGTATCGGCCTTTATGGCAGGTCTCCCAGACTCTAGATATGCCACAGTACACCTCCTGTACATTATGCGACCGAACTAATGCTAACACTCTTGACCACTATTGTCTTCAGTGCCCCGCAGTGAGAGATGTTTTACCACGAGGTCAGAACTTAATACAGATCTGCTCATTTTTACTTAATGATGACAACCTTGATGTTATTCTTGCTCGTTTTCCTCACTTTGGTGGCCATTAATTATATTGAATTATACATATATTTTCTGTATGTTGCTATATAATTCTGTTTGTGCATTCTGCGTTTCTCTGAGCTTTACTTTTGCATATAATGTACTCTGTGCTGCCATTCTGTGAGTTGTGTGTTAGTATGCAGCAATGTTTTATCAATATGTACACCTCCCTGTAAACCATGTTCAATTCTTGGTTTTATATCCATTTGAAGCATTATTTGTATGAACTCATGTAATGTCTGACGCCTTGGCGCAATAAATTAATAAAATAAAATAAAATAATCTCTCTCTCTCTCTCTCTCTCTCTCTCTCCTCTCTCTCTCTCTCTCTCTCTCTCTCTCTCTCTCTCTCTCTCTCTCTCTCTCTCTCTGTGTGTGAGAAGAGAGAGAGACCCAGCCTTATTCCAGATGGTTCTTTTTTCTTTAGAGTTTATTTTTCTTTTCATCATTATTATGCTTTATTATCCCCATAAATCTTTACGTACACAATAAACCATTTTTTTCTTTATCTCCTTCTATTTTTTATCCCTATTCCTTATCTATTATCTATCTATTTCATATATTTATTTTTTCTGTATCCAATTATTTATATACTTCAACACTTTCTAAATATCCTAACCTCCATTTTTTTATTTCTTCCTGTCACAGTAAATTTTGTTTGAAGGCATTTTTTTTTTATTGCTTTAGGGGTCCTTTTGTGTTCCACTTCCATTTTATTTTTGTGTTTCCGTATTCACGCCTCTTGTATTAATTTCTCTTCTCTTCCATTTTGCTATATTTTTCGTCTTCGTTACTTCCGCATTGTCTGTTACTTCTGCTTGAAGTTCATAAGTTTCCCCTTTTTTCTTCTCTCTTCCCTTCTTGTTGTTATGACTTGAGTCCTCTTCAAATTTTCCTATATTTTCTTTTGTCCTCAAGAAGATGATAGAGAAAAAGTAAAGTAATATATATATATATATATATATATATATATATATATATATATATATATATATATATATATATATATACAATATTATCGATCCTCCTAGGGAACAATCCACTTCAACTTAGTACCGGTCTCATCCTATGCCTACGTCGACACCGAATATTCTGGCGTATTCGTTACACATGTCATATCATCCCTTCACATCTGACAAGTCACCACTCTCTCCATCTCTATTTCTTATTGCTTTCTTTCTCGTATTTATGTATTCATAGCCTTATCCCTATGAGGGCAATTTTCTTTGTCCGTCCCTGTGTCATCTATCTATATATATGAGCCATTTTCCCTTAATAATGGGAGTGGCTGAGCCAAAGGCAACCTATTCTTGACTCTTTGGAAAGATAAAATACTGAGAAGGGAATTCCCAGTCCCCTCGCTCTGCCCATTTAGTCGACTCTTTTGACACGCAGGGGAACACGGAGGAAGAATTCTAGTCCCCCTCCCTCAGGGAGGTAATAATAATATTAGAGTACTTTGATAATAACATAATGTGTCCACTGCCCTTACCATGAGCTAAGCTGAAACTTACAGACATCAATGAGGATTGTTGACTGGGCCAAGTGTTTGTTTTGGACTAATACTAATAAATACAATAAGCACGGTATTGTTTCACAATTAGTCCCCATTCGAATGGGGATGGATACAATAATAATAATAATAATAATACTTTATTTCCATTTCAATACAATGGGTATTCGTCAGCCAGGGTAAGCCCCAACCCCCCACTGTGGTGTCCACCCACAGCAGTTCCTGCCAGTAAACAGCTTAAACTCTCGGTCTTGGACGGGAACCGATCTTTCGACCTCATGAATGCGAAGCCAGCGCGTTACCACTGTACTAGCCAGCATGTCAGAGCCGAAGTATTATGGCTAGAAGCCTTTCAAATCAGCGCTAGTCGCTACCCGACTCGCACACTGTGCTAATATTGCTACTGTAACCCCAGAGTAATACAGCTGTCCATCATACTCTCTGGTTTTAAATATTCATGAATGGAAAAGATGAAAATAGAGAATAAACTTTCATTCATTTTTTTGCCCCACTTAAGTGGGGCAAAAAAATGAATGAAAGTTTATCCTCTATTTTCATCTTTTCCATTCATGAATATTTAAAACCATACTATTTAAAACCAGAGAGTATGATGGACAGCTGTATTACTCTGGGGTTACAGTAGCATATTGGCACAGTGTGCGAGTCAGGTAGCGACTAGTGCTGATTTAAGCCCCCTATGGCGTGTTAGGAAAGGCTTCTAGCCTTAATACTCCGGCTCTGACAATTACAGTACTATTTTTATAAAATTCAAATTGAATTTGTCATACTGACAAAATATATTTATTTATACGTCACTTTCATTAATTCAGGTGGTGTGTGTGTTTTTTTTTTTTTTTACCATTATCTAAGATAACCTTCTGTAGTCATTACCTTAAATACTATCTGTTGGCACCACTTGGCACCACTTCACACTCTCTCACCGTTATCTTCACTCTGTATCTTTTTTGTTTTATATTATTTCTCTCTCCTTATCTTTTCATTTTTTGCCTCGTGTTTTCGTCTCCCTTTCATATTGATGTGGAAGGGTTTTATATTGATGCCTAAGGACCTCATAGCCATAGATAATCACGTAGGCTACTTTTTAATGAACTACTTCTAAGGATCTATACACTATAGATGTATCACATTGCTGTGCGTAATTGTTGTTAAGGAAGTACCAGTAACAATGTTCGTAATGCTGTATGAAGGTTTAAGCATGACAGTACATCATGGGTTTAACTTTAAATACTTAAAACCACATGCGCCAAGAACACGATATACTCCCTGGGACCTCAGCAGAAAAGTCTGGGGTAGGCTGTGGCCTCTTTAGGGATTCTGGGCTGGTCGGCCAGACAGCCTAGGTAACGTCAAAAAAGAAACACGTGCATCGTGCCTTTATTTATATACGTCTCATTGGTATTTTTCGTTTTTAGTTATTATTTCTATTTATCAGTATAAGGATTCCATTTATATGCCACTTTCGCTGTAGAAAAAATTTAAAAGATCATCTTCTGTGAACCCGTGCATGGGGAAGTGCCAAAAATTTGCTATTTCGGGTGCGAGAGATATTGTCGCGTAATACATTATTCTCTTAGTAACTAACCTTAGTGTGTGTGTTTTTTTTTATATAGAATTCAGAAATCCTTTTGTCTATTGAAGTATAAAATAAATAGTTCAGGTCAAACAGTTAAGTTTCTTTCTCCGCCAAGGAGAAATTTTTCCAGACTTATGAATGTAATTATTCGCATTTGGAAGTAATGATTTGTAGCAATAATTTGGACGCTTATGATTTTGTGTCCTTTATTGTGAAGGTTTTTAAGCTTCGTATGAAATTAATACTTAATTACGTTTTTGAACCCTTGATATAATTAATGAAAGTTTGAAAAATCCAATTAGTAATACTTCCTCCGTGTTCCCCTGCGTGTCGTAAAAGTCGACTAAATGGGGCGGAGCTACGGAGACTGGGAATCCCCTCCTCTGCATTTACTTCCCACAAAAAGTCAAAGTATTGTCTTTGACTCAGCCATCCCCCCCTTATAAGGGAGAATATGGCTTTGGTATATGGATTGATGGATTCTCTGCTTATACTCCCACTGGGCTTGGCCGGCGCCGCGCTGATAATTATTATCTTAAATATAAGTGTGTTTGTGTCTATATGTGGTTGATGGTTGTTAAGTGTTAGTGTGTGTGTAAGTGTATCTTGTAAGTGTTGTGTAATCGTGGGAGCCAGAGACGTAAGACCATCTGGCTCTTGAAAAGTGCCGCGTCGATCATCAACTACGTGAAAAAGAAATTTTTCCCTCTTGAATGATGTTATTTTTTTTCTATTTTTCTTATATATTATACTCTCTGAGTGTTTTATTAAAGTAATAGTTGTATTTGTATTATGTTTTTATATTTTACATTGGTTTATAATTCACTAGAGTGAATCTCTCAAAGGATCGTGAAGAGGAGAAATATATTTTCGAATTTATTTGTATATAATGAAGACTAATGGACAAGTCTGCTTCTTATATATATTTTTTTTAGAATTATTGTGATGAACTGAAACGATCCCTACGTTCTATTCTTCGTTGCTATAGTCAATGACTTTTATGTGTAGAGATAAGCTATTAAAAGTATTCTTGTTTTTCACTTAACATCGCGTTACTACTATAGACACTTACGCTCTTATTTTTTGCTCTAATACCTTTTATTTATCTTTTGTTCTAATATAGAGTTTTGTGTGTGTGTGTGTGTCCCAGTTAGTATTAAGTGTAGTAAATCATCGTTTAGGAATTATTATTATTATTATTATTATTATTATTATTATTATTATTACTAGTATTATACTGGAAGGGTTTCACAAGGATCTTAAAACATGAATTCGAAATAATGAATCATGCAGGAAAGCTGTATGCGTGAGCATGTGAACGTGATGCTATTCCTTAAGAGAGAGAGAGAGAGAGAGAGAGAGAGAGAGTGTGCCTGTGTGTGTGTGAGCAAGTGTGTGTTTTTTAAAAGGTATTTTTGTGAATGGAACTTCGCTCAAAGTATCAAGTTGAGAGAGTTTCTCATGGTCCATTGATAAAAGGATCATTAGAAGAGGGGAATGGAAGTGGAAGGAGAGGGGGGGGGACTTACTGGGGTTGAGGGAAAGGGAAAGCTTGCTCTGGAACTGGTGTTATTCCGCCAGTCTTCCTCCCACCCACCCTTCCTTCCTTCCTTCCTATCATCCTTTAATTTCCCTTCCATCTCTCCTACCCACGTCAACGTCTTAAATATTAATGGAATCCAATTCAGATATAAATTTTGCATTAATGATTAATCATTTAATATGCTAATGAGTCTTTCCTTTAATTCATATGCAAAGGCCATAATCCCCTTATAAGGAGAGTGGCTGAGTCAAAGTACAAAAAATTTTTACTATGGGAGAAAAATCCAACGTAGAGTGTTGCCAGTCCCCTCGCCGCACCCCATTTCGTCAACATTTACGACACGCAGGGGAACACGGAGGATATATTCTACCCTCCCTCTAACTTCCCTCCTTCTACATCATCTCCCCTCCCCCTCGTTCTCTTCTTTTCTTGTTATTCTTCTTTTTTATTGAAATCTTGTCCAAACTTAATACACTAGACACTGACCCTACCTGTCTGACATGACACTTGCTAAAACAACTATCAACTCAACCTTCCTCCTCCCCCCTTTACCTTATTCCATCACCTCTACCCTCTCCTCCATCCCTCTCTTATACCCAGCCTCGTACCCACTTTGAGGCTTCCTCTAATATATATATATATATATATATATATATATATATATATATATATATATATATATATATATATATATATATATATAGTCCTTTACGCTGTCTTTGTTGATATGCGAACATTGTGCAGTACTTTAGCTAGAATTCCAATGATATTATTAATATTATTATTATTATTATTATTATTATTATTATTATTATTTCATATATACCACCAGGAACACACATACGCACACAATATACTTTCCTTTCTTGATGTCGGCTACCCCCCAATTTAAGGGGGAAACAGCCAAGGTATATGTATATATATATATATATATATATATATATATATATATATATATATATATATATATATATATATATATATATATATATATATCTATATATATATATATATATATATATATATATATATATATATATATATATATATATATATATATATATATATATATATATATACTCAAAATTTAACCTGACCGGGATTCTGACCAACTGTTCCAGTGAAGGTATAAAGATGTCAACCTCTCCTAGTGAAACCCTCTCTACATATTACACTTCTGTACAAAACCAACTATAGTTATTAATGTATACGCTCTCAGTTCTCCTATTTGTACTTAAGACACTTTACATGATTCAAATAAACACATATCGCATGTGTTACTCATTGGGATACATGTATACCTGTCCCATGACAGCTGTTTCACGTATTAAGATGTATTTATAATAATTGTACTTAATATTTCATCATTCATAATAGAAGAACTTTTGAACGGGTCATTATGATGCGATTGGGGAAATTTTTCTCTGCAAAGAGACAATTGATATTTATGTAAAAGTACGTCATATATCTGTGCATTGAGAGGGGGTACAGTAGGGGTTATGGCTGGGGGTAGAGAGGGGATGGGGGTACGTCTTTAGGATGAGGTTGAGTGAGTTAAGGAACCACTCTACCACCTCCAAAGTCGTGGGACCTGAGCACCCAAAGTTTCTCAGGATACCTGGACGATACTTCATTCACAGGTTAAAAGTGGGCCACTCTGACTACTCGCGCCACACACACACGCTTAAGCGTACACTCATACACAATAATAAAGTTTAATAAATGTTGTAAGGATTTTTCTTCAAAGATTTTTTTACGGTTAAGATATAGGGAATTATCAGCAATGCTTCGTCCGTAATTATATATATATATATATATATATATATATATATATATATATATATATATATATATATATATATATATATATATATGGATTAATGGATTCGGTTTTACGTCATGAACTCCCTTTTCAACTAAGGGCTAGGACGGTTGCCTTCTTACGAAGGACTTGTTTTGGCAGATGTAATCGTTACCCTGAGTGTATGCCCTTACTAACCTCAGTCCGTGACGGGGCGCGAACCCTCGACCTGCCGCCTATATATATATATATATATATATATATATATATATATATATATATATATTATATATATATATATATATATATATATATATATATATATATTTACTATGATTACGACACCAGGATGGTCCCAAAAATGAATACATAAATCTGCCCTGATCGGGCACGAAGAAAACATAAGATAAAGAGAAAGAGAAATGGGGAAGGTTGTGATTTGTCATATGCGAAGAAGGGATAATAAGAGACATGTAACGAATATCCGAGAATATTCGGTGTTGATGTAGGCAGAGAAAAAGAACCGTAACTGAAGGAAGACTTAACATCGAACTATCCTGCACAGCCCTATTTAAGTCTAAAAGACCCTTCTGCTGTAGTATCACAAAGGGATATATATATATATATATATATATATATATATATATATATATATATATATATATATATATATATAATATATATATATATATATATATATGTGTGTGATGTGTGTGTGTGTATGTGTGTGTGTAAGCACACAGTACACACACAAATCGCAATAAGAAAGGGGTAATAAGGAAAAAAATCAATTGACATTTAAGAGACGACGAACGAGCTGTCTCTCATCCAGTTACATAACATTCAAACTCTGATGACTGGAGAAATGAAAAGGACATGTCATAAATCTCATCCAAGAGCAGCTTCAACTTACTCAACTTGACAGTCTTTATTTGACTTGGCAAAACTGTATTAATATAAAAAAAAATAAAGCGTAAAAATAAGAATGAAATAGTAACTCGTGACTATTTTAGATTGAAAAAATTTACAATTTTTGGAAGTATTTGTAACTGTAAAAGGTGAAAATACTTTTACGCAGATTGCATTACACTGATATATTTTCCCATGTAGAGTTATGCTATGAATTCAGTGAATGGTTGTACATAGACTGCATATTTAAAGCAAAGCAGCTCCTGACTTATTTTATTTTTATGAGTGACACCGGGACGGGCGAAGAAAAAAGCCCTCATCGTGCCCGAGCACCTTGAAAACATTTAAGAAAAAGTAGCAGCCTTTTAATGGGTCACTGTTCTATTCATCTAGGAACCGTAAAGCTTAAAATTCGCCAGAACCCCCTTGGAGTAATAAGCAAAGGCTGGTGGTGTTCCTTCTGAGGTAGTCTCCAATAGTATAGCCGACTGAGTGAGTACGTACGCAATGAGTTGTGCGAGATCAATGATGGTACAGTATCCTTACATATTCAGCCTTTAATAAGTACAGTCATGTCTGTTCTACAGGCCCCTCTTTCTAAAAGAATGTTATATACATCTTTTTGCGTGTGGGCTGTTGTGTGTGCACAGTGGGCGGGCACCCAGAGGTATACCGCAATTATGTTAAATAGAAACTATGATGGGCATTCCTGCATTGTTGAGAAAGAGAAGAGAGAGAGAGACTAGAATATATCAATGTAATTTGTTGTTGTTCTTCTTCTTCTAAATCTTCCTCTATATTATTATTATTATTATTATTATCATCATCATCATCATTGTTATTATTATTATTATTATTATTGTATAATATTTAAAAGGTGTTTCGTAGTGTAGATATATGATGGTGAATTGGTTTCCGTGCTGTGCACACGTTTATTATTTTAGTTATTATGGTACGCATCTTGATGGACAGTTTTTCTTTTGCTTATATAGAGCCGTTGTTTCTTACTAACCTCTGTAGGTTTATGTTTGGTGTTTGCTCAGAACCGTACGATCACATGTCCATCCTGACACTAACTCTTATCGATCCGGGCTTGGGAGGGTTACTATGTCGTGCTGAACAGTTCCCCCAAAGGCTGGATTTCGGCGTATATATTATCTATGCGGTGAAGAATCATGATGTTTTCAGATAACAGTTGATGCTCGAGTTTATATCTAAAAATCTCAACTCTCCTTAAAATGGAGTTAGTAAAGAATGAAGAGGAAGAAGGGGGAGGAAAAGGTTGAAAGGGAGGAGGAGGAGCATTCAGGAGGACACTTAGGGGCACCTGGGTAGGAGGGGTCGCGAGAACCTTACTCACCCCGTGGGAAAATCTGAGCTAGGACATACCCACAAAGGAGTCCTCCCCCACCCCTGCCACCTGGCCTTCCTTTTGGCTTCCTCTGCCGCCCGGCGTCATAGAGTCGTCTTATTCGTAATAATATTAACAATGTTTTTGTTCTTATTTTATATGCATTGACGTCCTAAGGAAGAGTTCAACTGAATACTCATTTGAAACGTAAGTAGTAGAGCCTGTTTGACGGTAAAGTCCATCGAGGGAGACTTTTACCTCTTCTGCGTGATTCGAACACCGGATGTGGTAAATTATCGCAAGGATTTACGTGACATAAGTATCTTATCCGCGGGTGTTGAGAAGCCAACGACGCCCTTACGGTAGAGGAGCCGAGGGCCGGATGTATATACACACCGCCCGGAGGCACAAATCTGAGACAGCGGGTTCCCTCAGGGGATGGTGGGGCATCAAGGTCGCATCCGAACAGATCCCTAAGACGAGCCGTTTTAGCTCTTACGGCCGAAGAACGCAGAGGCGACCGGAGGTCATTGTGAGGAGGAAAAGTGCCCTCAAGGCTGGTGACTTACCGGGTCAGGTAAGGTCACAGGTGAGAAGGTAATCACACCATAATCATTATCATCATCGTCATCATCGTCGTTAGCCACGATCACTTCTGCTGCTGCTGCTACCTACTCTTATGTACCGCTTCCTCCTCCTCCTCCTCCTCCTTACGAAATGGCTTCCTCTCTCTCTCTCTCTCTCTCTCTCTCTCTCTCTCTCTCTCTCTCTCTCTCTCTCTCTCTCTCTCTCTCTCTCTCTCCTCTCTCTCTCCTTTACTTGCTTTCAAACGGGACATTCGCTTTTTTTCAACTTTTTTAATGTAGACATCTTGTATATTCTTAAAAAAAAATACAATACTTTATAAAGCTTCTTAAAAATGAATACTATTCCAAACCTTCAGAAATTGGTTTGTTCTTTATCTTTTTTTTGTGGAACTTATTTCAGACTTCCTTTTCCAGTTGAAAATAATGGCATTATGTGATGTTCAATTGCACAGCAGCAAGAGGCAGTAGAAGAAACAGGCCTGATGGTAACACGTTTACTAGACGTAACCCGTGGTATAAAGGATCTTCAATTATAAATTCTATATTCGTTGGCATTGAAGGCGAATATTGCTCGCAAGGCGCTCATTTCTTGGCTGTGGGAGCTTAAAGGAAGTTCTGTGGCGAGAGGAAGTGTGACCAGCTGGTGTCGGGGAGTGAGGGAGGTGTTAGTGTGGGGAGGGGTAGGCTTCAGGGTAGGGGATGGGTGGCGGGGATGATGATGATGAAGGTAATAGTCACTCTGGCAGCCACACTTCGTCTCCACTGCTGCACCTCCAGCCCGACACACTTCGTCTTCTCAGGATGGGTACACGCACACACACGTTTCCTTCGCTTCTCTCCTACAGTACTGCTTCAGATGCCTTTCTCCAAATCAATATGCCCTTGTTCTCTTCTGTCCATAGAGAATATATTGTTTTAAGTAAACAGACTGTTGTCTGATTGACAAGTGCGTTTTAAATGTCTTTAGTTTCTGGCTCGCTTCCACGGCAAATTCTGTTGTGCCACACTTCTTAACTTCTTCTTACGTGGGGGCACGCGTCTCCTCAGGCAGACGTACGTCAGATCATACTGGAGACGTTGTAACAAGTTTTTGTTTACTCTCTCTCTCTCTCTCTCTCTCTCTCTCTCTCTCTCTCCCTTTATATATATATATATATATATATATATATATATATATATATATATATATATATATATATATATATATATATGTGTGTGTGTGTGTGTGTGTGTGTGTGTGTGTATTTGGATGAAGTAAAGGTGACGACTCCTAATACAATAAGTAATCCCATAAATTTTTAAGTCAGGTTAGATTAGGTGAGGGTTAATGCCTAATCTTACTGGGCTTATTTAATGTACTGGGAGTCATTATCTACTTGACCCAAAATATTATATATATATATATATATATATATATATATATATATATATATATATATATATATATATATATATATATATATATATATATATTCATTGTGGAATTTGCCAATAGAGGGTGGCAAATACCTGACATTTTACTTCTGTGAAGTGCAGTTTAGAATCAGAGTATTGAGAAGAGGAAATGTTTTTTACCATTTTATTTTATTCCTTATTATTAATAGTTGTTTAGGATTATCTGTGAGTCGTTCAGATAACTGTCTTTCTCTATGAAGGTTTAAGGTTGGATTAATTGAAAGATTTCTCATCATCTCTTCTCGTAAGTCTCTTGTGGCCATAAACACCACTTTCATCATATGCACCACAACGACAGGTTTTTTTTTTCTTTTTAAGGCGATGATAACATTATCTTAATTGTAGAGTGTTCTCTACCCATCCACCACTCGCTTTCCTTACTTAGTGCAATTTTTTTTTTTTTTTATGATTGGACGGGCAAAAAAAAAAAAAAATCTACCCTCATCAGGCCTGGGTACGAAGAAAACACGGAGAGAACCACAGATCGGGAGTGTATTGTGACTTGTCAGATGTGAAGGGATAATAAGACATGTGCAACGAATATCCAAGAATATTCGGTGTTGATGTAGGCATAGAAAGAGAACCGTAACTGAAGGAAGACTTAACATCGAACTGTCCTGGACAGTCTTATTGGTTCTTGTAAGGAAGAGTAACCCCCAGGATGTTCTTGGGTTATTCATATTTACAAGGCAAGTCAGCTAACCTAGCCTAACCTAAAAATACTTTTCTTCTTCCTTGCCAGTTCTAAGGTTTCCTCATGCGCCATTTCCTGTCTCTTTGCTAGTATCTCTTTCCCATGTTATTTCTTTCCTTTTTATATATCTCCCGTCTTTACGTCTTCTATTTCCCTTCTGTGAATTTTTAATAATAATAATAATTAATAATAATAATAATAATAATAATAATAATAATTAATACTACTACTACTACTAATAATAATTAATAATAATAATAATAATAATAGTTTAGTTAGTTCCGGTTTTACGTCACAGACTCCCTTTTCAACCAAGGGCTAGGACGGTTGCCTTCTTGCGAAGGACTTGTTTTGGCATATGTGATCGTTACCCTGAGTGCATGCCCTTGCTAACCTCTGACCGTGACGGGGCGCGAACCCTCGACCTAACGCCTCAGAGTCGCGGACGCTACCGTTTGAGCCACGGTGACTACAATAATAATAATAATGATAATAATAATAATAATAAATAATAATAATAAATTAGCTTTCCGTTGTTTATATAACAAAGGAGAGGCCGTCTTACATATTTGTTGCAAGGCTGTGGCCTCATCTTTAGCAGGAGAAGACTGATATTGAAGACCATGTATCGGAAATAATTATTTCGATGATTTCCGTTCTGACTGACCATCTGTAGAATCGTACGTTGCAGGTTAAACTGATTGAATGTGTCTGCCCCTCAGTCATGTGTAAGCATATCTCCTTCGCTGTTACTCCCTCTGAGCCCAATTTTCATATTTTCTTTATGCGCTATATATATATATATATATATATATATATATATATATATATATATATATATATATATATATATATATATATATATATATATATATATATATATATATATATATATATGTCTCTCTCTCTCTCTCTCTCTCTCTCTCTCTCCTCTCTCTCTCTCTCTCTCTCTCTCTCTCTCTCTCTCTCTCTCTCTCAGTATCTCGGTTTCCTTTCACTAAAGGCAGGCAATCATCGTCATTTATATTGCCTTTTGTCCGTTGAAAGTTCATTTTCACGTGTCATAACAATCGGTCCCTCCTCCAGTAGTAATTAATTTCTTTCGTAAATGTGTGTGTGTGTGTGTTTGCGTGTATGCATGTGTGCGTGGGTGTATGTGTGTTTGACGTAAGTGAGCACTTAGAAGCTTAATCTCTTGTTATTTGATGATCCTCTTCCAGGAAGACAGTTAATCTACAGATATCTTTTCCTTGACACAGTAATTGGAAATATATTACTTCTGTGGTTATATTAATAATAAATATAATAATGATAATAATAATAATAATTATTATTATTATTATTATTATTATTATTATCATTATTATTATAATATTGACAGTAATAATGTGACTTATTATTATTATTATTATTATTATTATTATTATTATTATTATTATTATATTGACAATAATAATGTGACATTATTATTATTATTATTCTTTAGTGTATTTAATCTTGAGAACTTGAAGCACCTTCTTCCCTGACTGAAATTAATTTTAAGTGTATCTTAATGCGCGTAAGGAGGTATCCGCCACGAGCCTTGGCTCCCACGGGAACCAACTCCCTCAATCCTTCTTCCTCACTCAGTCCTCCTACTTCTTCTTACCCTTTCTCCTCCTCCTCCTCCTCCTCTCTCCTCCTCCTCCTCCTCCTTTTCCTTTGGTTTCCTTCACTTTTTTTGCCTGTCCTTTTATCCCCCTTCCATTTACTCTTCTTTTTTTATGTTGTTTTCGTTATGTCCTTTTATCCCTCTTAAGCCCTAATCACCTGAGCAATCTCACCCTACTTTTTGAAGCACTGTCTATTCTAAATATTTATAAGATACTCTCTTATGAGGACCGCCGTAGCGTAACAGGTAGAGTACTTGATTCGGGAGGTCATGGAACCACGTTCGAACCTACGGCGGGGCGATAGGCAAGGCGTCCAACCTTAGTTCCCCAATTTCACTCCTATCTGTGTCCACACTTGAGCTCTTATTATACGAAAAAAAAAAAAAATGAGAAAGGGGGCGCTCGAGGAATGGCTCTTCCCAAGCTTAGAAAGGGAGAGGTTGTGGCTTATTGTATCTAGCATATAGGTTAAGGCTCGCTTGAGGAGGGAATTTTGATATAATGCATTCAAATTCTTTTCTTTTTTTATTTTCCCACTCTCTTGCTTTTCTTTTCCTCTTTAACCTATCTCTTGTATGTGTGTGTGTTTGTTTGTGTTTTTCTCTCTCTTCTGTTACCGTGTCTCTTTTTTCTTCTAGTTAATGGGAGATGAGAGTGGGGAAGGGCTGCTGGATTGAGATAAGAGAAGAGAGATAGAGAGAAGCATTATGGAACGTCATGGGGAAGAGGATGGGGGGGAGGGTTGGAGGTGGAGGGGGAGAAAAAAAAAGAGGCTATTAAGAGCCACTTCCTCTTGATTCCATTTTTCCTCCAACCACCAAGATGATTGCGTTGCTGCAATTCATAATCATTTGGATATTCGCTTCCAGCGCTCCCTTTATCCCCCTCCCCCTCCTCCTCCTCTGGACTCTTCCCCTTCTCTTTTCTCTTCTCTTATCTTTTATCTTCTCTTCTCCATTTTACTCTCGTTATCCTCCTTGTCTTTTCTTTCGTTTTTATTTCCTTGTCAGTTGTTTTTTTAGGCCTT
>JAXCGZ010001479.1:5000-14951 GCA_037179515.1 Halocaridina rubra
TAGCTGGGGGAAATGACGTGCAGGATGGTAGAAGTGAAGAGCTGATTAGGTTGTATAGACAAGCCCTGGATAAGATTAGGAAAAGGGGTGCAGTTCCTGTGATGTGTGGTATTCTCCCTAGGCTTAGCCAAAGTTCAGAGTGGTGATCTCGAGCTATAGGAGTAAATGCTAGGATGAAAGTCTTCTGTCGGGAGAATAATATAGGTTTTATAGACGGGTGGGATCACTTCACTAGTCGTAAGCATATGTATGCAAGGGATGGAGTGCATCTTTCTAATTCAGGTGTCTCGGTATTGGCTGGTATGATAGACAGAGAGGTAGGGGGGTTTTGTTAGACACAAATAATGAAATGAATAATACTTGTGCAGAGAAATTAGTCATCAAGGATTCAGTAAATAGTGGGTCAAATAACTGGGAGTCTAAGGATAAGAATCATTTGTTACATAGAACAAATATTAACAAAAAGAATAGCCACAAGAAGGGTAAGGCTAGAGAAAGTTTAAAAGTATATTATACAAATAGCCGTAGTTTAGGTAACAAGATAGAAGAACTGAGAGCCATAGTATGTAGTGAGAGACCGGATATAATATGCATTAGTGAAAGTTGGATTAATTTAGAAAGCAAACACCTTAAAGCTGAGTACATAATTACAGGATATAAACTTTATAATGCTGATCGTAGTGCAGATAAAAGAGGGGGAGGGGTAATTATGTATATTAAAGATAGCCTCAGAAGCTGCATTAAGTCTGGAATTAAGACAAATCTAAATTCAGAAACCTTATGGGTTGAAATTAAAAATAATATAGAAAGTCTAGTTGTAGGAGTAGTCTACAGACCACCTGATCTAGACGATATGGAGTCGCAGGTTATATACGATGACATTTCTAAAGTGACCAGGTCAAATAGAGTTTGCATTGTAGGCGATTTTAGTTTTAGACATATTAACTGGGAAACCATAACAGGTGACAGTAGCTCTAAGGAGTTTTTGGAAGTAGTAGAAGACAATTTCCTTTCTCAGCATGTACTGGAAGCAACACGGGGGGTGAATACACTAGATTTAGTTCTTAGTAATAGAGAGAATATGGTTACGAATTTAGAAGTTGGTGAAAAATTGGGCAACAGTGACCATGATTCCATTAGATTTAACATAATTTTCAAGGAAACTATAAAGGAAAATAAGAATATTGTTCCAAACTTTAGAGCAGGAGATTTTGGGGGCTTAAAAACTAAATTATCTAATGAGGTATGGGAAGGGATTTCTGGGGTACAGATGTGGGTAGTTAATCCAGCAGGTCAGGTCGCAGGTAGCGGATTACCCCGAAATTTGGGTACCACATGCCAAGGATTATCACAAGATAAGATCAATACATTAAATTCTCTCACAGGAAAGAACAGCAGCCCGTCAGTTAATATAAATTTGGATGAGGAATATAACAATTTTGTCATGACTCTTAAGAATAGTCAGAGAGACTATATTCCCATGAAACATTGCAGATCAAGAAAAAATTACCCTAAATGGATGAACAATAGAATAAAGAATCTTATAGGTATTAAAAGAGGAATATACAGGAAACTAAAAAGAGGTGAAGAGCAGGTGAGGCAGCAATATATACAGTTAAACAGGGAAGTTAAAAAGATAGTTAGAGAGTCGAAAAGAAAATACGAAGTTAGAATAGCAGGAGAAGCTAAAGAAAATCCTAAAGGGTTTTATCAACATTATCAAACAAAATTTAAGGAAAAAGTCGGACCAATTGAAGTAGCCAATGGCCATATCACAGATGACGATAAAGTGATGTGTACATGTTTAAATGATTATTTCTTATCTGTATTTACAAATGAAAACTTGGAAAATATTCCGGAAGTAGAATTCATTTACAGAGACAGTCCCGATAATATACTTAGTTCAATAAATATTACGAGAGAGGAGGTAATAAAAGAAATAGATAAATTAAAGGCTCATAAATCTCCGGGACCTGATGGAATATATGCTAGAATATTAAAGGAATGCAAGGAAGAGCTTAGTTGTCCTCTAACTGCATTATTTAATAATTCAATAAAATTAGGATCGGTACCCATGGAGTGGAAATTGGCAGATGTGGTACCAATATTTAAAAAAGGAGAACGTGTTAAAAAGAATAATTATAGGCCGGTAAGTTTAACGTCAACAGTGGGTAAGATTCTAGAATCCATAATTGCAAATAAAATAAGGGCACATCTAGAATTACACAGACTGATAAAACTTTCACAACACGGGTTTCTTACGGGTTTTTCGTGCCTTACAAACTTACTGTCTTTTTATTCAGAAGTTTACGAGGCAGTAGATTATGGCAAAGAATATGATACAATATATCTAGATTTTAGCAAAGCTTTTGATAGAGTTAAGAACATAAGAACATAAGAATAGAGGACACTGCAACATGCCTACTGGCACACACGAGGCAGCTCCATTTTTTAATTGTATTTTCAGCATGTCTAACCTATTCTATTCTACTCTACTTATTTATTCTATTTTTCTTTTTATGATTTTTCTAATAAGCACTAACCTATTCATACCCACCCTACCTCTGTCATATGTCTATCTAATCTACATTTGAAGGTGTCTAAGGTATTGGCATTTACTATCATACTAGGAAGCTTGTTCCATGCATCAGCTACTCTATTACCAAACCAATTTTTACCAATTTCCCTTCTGAACCTAAATTTATCAAGCTTAAATCCATTATTACGAGTTCTGGTTTGATCATGAATTTTTAAAACTTTATTAATATCTCCCTTGTTAATCCCTTTAAACCATTTATACACTTCAATCATATCCCCCCTAACTCTTCGCCTCTCTAGAGAATGTAGATTAAGTTTTTTTAATCTGTCCTCATATGGTAGATTTCTGATATTGTGTATCATCTTGGTCATTCTTCGCTGCACTCTCTCCAAGGACTCACTTTCCATTCTATAATAGGGTGACCAGAATTGCACAGCATAATCTAAATGGGGCCTAACTAATGCAAGATAGAGCTGCAAAATAACTTTTTCCGTCCTATTGCTGACGCTTCTTGAGATAAATCCTAAAATTCTGTTTGCTTTATTTCTGACTGCTGTGCATTGCTCTCTTGGCTTAAGACTATTACTCACAAGAACTCCCAAATCCCTTTCACACTGAGTACTCATGATTTCATGGTTATTTAGCTTATAACTAGTATTGTCTTTTATAGTACCCATTTTAACTACTTTACATTTTTCAACATTAAATTCCATTTGCCACTTGTCCGACCATTCAGATAATCTATTTAGATCTTCCTGTAAAGCATGAATGTCTTCTTTTCCATTTATAGTTCTACCTATTTTAGTGTCGTCTGCGAATTTACTTAGGTTACTACTGATATCCGAATCCAGATCATTTAGATATACGATGAATAATAGAGGACCCAGTACCGAGCCTTGTGGTACCCCGCTAGTAACCGAGCCCCACTCTGATTTCTCTCCATTTATGCAAACCCTCTGTTTTCTGTCTTTTAACCATTGTTTGATCCATCTGAGCACAGCTCCTCCTATACCATGAGCTTCCAGCTTTTTAACTAATCTTTTGTGAGGAACTCTATCAAAAGCTTTGCTAAAATCTAGATATATTGTATCATATTCTTTGCCACAATCTACTGCCTCGTAAACTTCTGAATAAAAAGACAGTAAGTTTGTAAGGCACGAAAAACCCTTAAGAAACCCGTGTTGTGAAAGTTTTATCAGTCTGTGTAATTCTAGATGTGCCCTTATTTTATTTGCAATTATGGATTCTAGAATCTTACCCACTGTTGACGTTAAACTTACCGGCCTATAATTATTCTTTTTAACACGTTCTCCTTTTTTAAATATTGGTACCACATCTGCCAATTTCCACTCCATGGGTACCGATCCTAATTTTATTGAATTATTAAATAATGCAGTTAGAGGACAACTAAGCTCTTCCTTGCATTCCTTTAATATTCTAGCATATATTCCATCAGGTCCCGGAGATTTATGAGCCTTTAATTTATCTATTTATTTTATTACCTCCTCTCTCGTAATATTTATTGAACTAAGTATATTATCGGGACTGTCTCTGTAAATGGATTCTACTTCCGGAATATTTTCCAAGTTTTCATTTGTAAATACAGATAAGAAATAATCATTTAAACATGTACACATCACTTTATCGTCATCTGTGATATGGCCATTGGCTACTTCAATTGGTCCGACTTTTTCCTTAAATTTTGTTTGATAATGTTGATAAAACCCTTTAGGATTTTCTTTAGCTTCTCCTGCTATTCTAACTTCGTATTTTCTTTTCGACTCTCTAACTATCTTTTTAACTTCCCTGTTTAACTGTATATATTGCTGCCTCACCAGCTCTTCACCTCTTTTTAGTTTCCTGTATATTCCTCTTTTAATACCTATAAGATTCTTTATTCTATTGTTCATCCATTTAGGGTCATTTTTTCTTGATCTGCAATGTTTCATGGGAATATAGTCTCTCTGACTATTCTTAAGAGTCATGACAAAATTGTTATATTCCTCATCCAAATTTTATATTAACTGACGGGCTGCTGTTCTTTCCTGTGAGAGAATTTAATGTATTGATCTTATCTTGTGATAATCCTTGGCATGTGGTACTCAAATTTCGGGGTAATCCGCTACCTGCTACCTGACCTGCTGGATTAACTACCCACATCTGTACCCCAGAAATCCCTTCCCATACCTCATTAGATAATTTAGTTTTTAAGCCCTCAAAATCTCCTGCTCTAAAGTTTGGAACAATATTCTTATTTTCCTTTATAGTTTCCTTGAAAATTATGTTAAATCTAATGGAATCATGGTCACTGTTGCCCAATTTTTCACCGACTTCTAAATTTGTAACCATATTCTCTCTATTACTAAAAACTAAATCTAGTGTATTCACCCCCCGTGTTGCTTCATGTACATGCTGAGAAAGGAAATTGTCTTCTACTACTTCCAAAAACTCCTTAGAGCTACTATCACCTGTTATGGTTTCCCAGTTAATATGTCTAATATTAAAATCGCCTACAATGCAAACTCTATTTGACCTGCTCACTTTAGAAATTTCATCGTATATAACTTGCGACTCTATATTATCTAGATCAGGTGGTCTGTAGACTACTCCTACAACTAGGCTTTCTATATCATTTTTAATTTCAACCCATAAGGTTTCTGAATTTAGATTTGTCTTAATTCCAGACTTAATGCAGCTTCTGAGGCTATCTTTAATATACATAATTACCCCTCCCCCTCTTCTATCTGCACTACGATCAGCATTATAAAGTTTATATCCTGTAATTATGTACTCAGCTTTAAGGTGTTTGCTTTCTAAATTAATCCAACTTTCACTAATGCATATTATATCCGGTCTCTCACTACATACTATGGCTCTCAGTTCTTCTATCTTGTTACCTAAACTACGGCTATTTGTATAATATACTTTTAAACTTTCTCTAGCTTTACCCTTCTTGTTAATATTTGTTCTATGTAACAAATGGTTCTTATCCTTAGACTCCCAGTTATTTGACCCACTATTTACTGAACCCTTACTGACTAATTTCTCTGCACAAGTATTATTCATTTCATTATTTGTGTCTAACAAAACCCCCCTACCTCTCTGTCTATCATACCAGCCAATACCGAGACACCTAAATTAGAAAGATGCACTCCATCCCTTGCATACATATGCTTACGACTAGTGAAGTGATCCCACCCATCTATAAAACCTATATTATTCTCCCGACAGAAGACTTTCATCCTAGCATTTACTCCTATAGCTCGAGACCACCACTCTGAACTTTGGCTAAGCCTAGGGAGAATACCACACATCACAGGAACTGCACCCCTTTTCCTGATCTTATCCAGGGCTTGTCTATACAACCTAATCAGCTCTTCACTTCTACCATCCTGCACGTCATTTCCCCCAGCTATCAAACAAACAACATCTTTTTTCTCAATCCAGCTATTTATTGACTCACCCACCTTCTTCATACCTGCTCCAGGGAAAAAATATTTTCCTCTAACTCTATGCCTGAGTTTCCTGTCTACATATCTGCATAGTGAATCCCCTACAATTACCAAAGAACGAGACTTATCCGGAGGATGGGTTACTCCGACCTTGGAAGACTTACCCAGGCTCTTGACCTGAGAGCTTTTCCCACTTCCATTTCTACGATCGCTAGAAACATATGAACTAGGGAAAAGTTACTAATCAAGTAAGTATATATATATATATATATATATATATATATATATATATATATATATATATATATATATATGTATGTGTGTGTGTATGTGTGTGTGTGTGTGTGTGAGAGCGCGTTTGGGGTTACGAAATGCAATTCTGGCATTCCCTCCATATCGTAAAAAGTAAATGAAAGGGATAAGTCAATGGATGTTTGCCAACTCCTCCATCTCCAAATTTCGTTTTCTTCTCCATAGAGTCTCAGAAAGTGGTAGTGTAATTTTTATTTTAAGATTCTCCACCCACGGATGGGTGGAACGGGTCATGGAGGACCCATAGGGTGGTCGCCAACCGGTACAGGACCCAAATTTTTACTGTGGTTGGTAGTGTAAGCTTGCAGAATGTTCACTTTGGTTAACACCTGATACGCCAGATTTTTGTAACGGTTTAGGAACCCTGGTAGTTATAGCGAGTAAGTTATGTGTGAAAAATATGACTCTGTGTGTGTGTGTGTGTGTGTGTGTGTGTGTGTGTGTGTGTGTGTGTGTGTGTGTGTGTGTGTGTGTGTGTGTGTGTGTGTGTGTGTGTGTGTGTGAGTGTGTGTTGATGAGTATAGCTTATCCAATGTGGCCAGTCACACTAAGCTGTTGATTCTTGTCCTACAGGTCCTTGGTTTGAATCCCGAAAAAGTGGGTTAAAGCTGTAAAATCATTTAAATATGTGACTGTTTATTTTGGTTTATCAGTTCATACTGAAGAGGAGAAGTAACTGTGTGTGCATGTCACTGGTGGGTCGGCAGAGAAGTAAAACTTCAGAGTCAAAAGCCGCTGTGGTGTCCTCTATAATACTGAAGCTTCAGCAGAAACTCCAGTTCACTTCATACTATTATTTCTGTTGCCAAGCGCATTAAGGTGTGAACGCCTGTTCAGCAGGTCCCGGATTTTATTCCTGATTGTAGCTGGGAAACAGTTTGGAATTGTTATAAGTAATGTTAGTGCTATTATTATTATTATTATTATTATTATTATTATTATTATTATTATTATTATTATTATTATTATTATTATTATTATTATTATTATTATTATTATTGCTATTATTATTATTATTATTATTATTATTATTATTATTATTATTATTATTATTATTATTATAATAATAACAATAATTATTATTATTATTATTATTATTATTATTATTATTATTATTATTATTATTATTATTATTATTATTATTATTATTATTATCATTATTATTATTATTATTATTATTATTATTATTATTATTATTACTATTATTGTTATTATTGGGGACCGCAGTACCACAGTGGTTAGACCGCTCTATTTGGGTAGTGACTGACCCTCGAACGAACCTATTCAGGGTATCAAACTTATTTCCCTATAGCTCAATCTTGTCTGCGTCAACCCCCATAATGAGGCTTATTAGTGCAATATAAAATTACATTTCTTTCACCAGCCGGTTGCCATTACAGTATGTTCGCTCCCTGAAACTTCCGAGTCGCCAGTGACTGTCATGTTATTTTCCATAAATACGGGTCAATTAATAGCATTCATTACGTATTTTGTATTTCATTTTTTTTTTACTTTTTATGTCGTTCGAGTAGACACAGTTAATGACAGCCTGGTTGATTTGCACTTAATAATTAATTAATGATGTGGTAATTAGTGAAATTTCACAGTGGAATCATATGTGCTGAAATCTTTTTTTTTTTTTTTTGAGGTTTTGATGACTATACACACACGCTCGCGCGCACGCACAAAGATTGTTAATTGGGTAAAAGGACGTATTTAAAGGAGAGAGAACTTCAAAATGACTTAAATAGACCCCATGAATGTTCACACAAGGAGCTAATGAGATTCGATACTTCTGAATGTAAACATAATGAGAATGGGCAAGAGTGCAACAGGACCTATGTTTGGGTATAAAATGGCAGTATAGGATCTTCAAGAATATGTGAATGAAAGAGATGTAGAGTTCAATTCATTGACAGATTTGTTTAGGCATCGTATGCTCTCTTAGCCAATATCAGGGTGGTTTTCAGACAAATGGACAAAGAAATCTTCAGAAATATTTATTCGACTTACGTGAGGCCTAAGCTTTAATATGCAGCAACCTACTAAAATCTGCTCATAAGAAAATAAAAATATGAGAAATTTAGACTTACCACAGCTTAAAACTTGAAGAAAGAAAGGGGTATGGCAATATATATATATATATATATATATATATATATATATATATATATATATATATATATATATATATATATAAGATACATAGATAGAGAGAGAGAGAGAGAGAGAGAGAGAGAGAGAGAGAGAGAGAGAGAGAGAGAGAGAGAGAGAGAGAGAGAGAGAGGAGTTAAGTCATTTCTTAAGAAGCCATAAAAATGAAAAATGTGGGATCGATAGAGTGATAATGACAGAGCCCTGCCACGATATATATTGTGCAAAATCGCAGCTCTACAAATTTTGATTACACTCGGCTGAGGATATGGCTGTGCAAAAATAGAAACACAGAGTGTGCTGCAAGCTATAATATGTAAGTATGTATGTATGTATGTATGTATGTATGTACGTACGTACGTACGTATGTACGTATGTATGTATGTATGCATGTATGTATGTATGTACGTACGTACGTATGTACGTATGTATGTATGTATGTATGTATGTATGTATGTATTTATGCATGTATGCATGTATGTATGTATGTATGTATGTATGTATGTATGTATGTATGTATGTATGTATGTATGTATGTATGTATGTATGTATGTATGTATGTATGTATGTATGTATGTATGTATGTATGTATGTCAAAACATAAAAGCATTAAAAAGAAAACACACACAAAAATAGAAAAGCATTAACTGCGAGTATTTACAAAATTAATTGCTGTTCCCATGACAAATCCTACATTGGCCAAACAGGATTTGACCAATGAAACAAAATAGATTGCTATAGTGTCATAGTATGGTTTGGAGCTGAATCTTCATCTTTATTTGTACATATGTGTGGTAATGGTCATCATATTAAATGGAGAGAGAGTCATCATTGCTATGCAAGAGCTATTGCCAATGCAAGAGATAATTGCTTGACTCAACCATCGTCGAGATAACATAAGATCTGACTTAGTAGATGAAGCAATCCCAAAATTCTTCCTAAAAATTATTCCAAATGGCCGTCCACATCTAGGATCTGAAGTTCCTTTCTGCAAGGATTCTCTTCGGAATCGTCGTCGACAGCTGAACCCCCTAACCATATTCTGTACTTTCTCTCCTTGAATTTATATCTATATTATTCGTGCCTGAATAGGACCGTAGCTCGGTTGAAATATTGTACATCTACCTATTTTCCGTTTTATTTATCGACCTTTTCTGTTTAATATTGTGATATTTTATGATAGCTTAATTTAAATATATATATATATATATATATATATATATATATATATATATATATATATATATATATATATATATATATATATATATATATATATATATATATATATATATATATATATATATATATATATATATATATATATATATATATATATATATATATATATTTATATATATATATATATATATATATATATATATATATATATATATATATATATATATATATATATATGATGGCCTATTTAAATATATATATATATATATATATATATATATATATATATATATATATATATATATATATATA